>PPHD01013695.1:0-17162 GCA_002909625.1 Bambusicola thoracicus | reverse complement strand
TGGACGTTAGGAAAAACTACTTCTCTGAAAGGGTAGTCAGGCACTGGAATGGGCTGCCCAGAGAGGTGGTGGAGTCACCAACCCTGGAGGTGTTCAAAGAGTGTTTGGATGTTGTGTTGAGGGACATGGTTTAGCGAGAACCATTGGTGACGGGTGAATGGTTGGACTGGATGATCCTGTGGGTCTTTTCCAACCTTAGCGATTCTATGATTTTATGTTTAATTATCTGTGTTATGACTAAGTAAAAGCATCAGAGTATTGTACTCACTACGCACTAGTTTCTTAGCTACTTTTCTGAAAACAATTTTTTTTTTCTAGAAAAACACACTGTTGTTTTTTTTTTCCCCACCAAGTTTTGTTTATCCATAGTGCACAAGAAATCAGTAGGAGTTTGCGAAGTGGTTTACAAAAAGAAAACAACTCAATATTTTTACCTTCTTTTATGAGTGTACACACAATTATCCTGTCTCCTGTCCATATCTGAAGTTTCTTCATACACTGCCTGAAAAGCATCCCAAAGAAATCAGACTTAGAAATCTCAGCTGAAACTTCACATAAACACCAACTTAGAAAGCTCCTGAGTCATTTCAACAGCTGAAATTTGTGGGCTGAATTAATTGGTAAAGTTTTACTGTGGCCTCTTCAGATGATTTATTTAGCCATGCACACAGGTGCAAAAGGAAGGTATTGTTACACAGAGCAGAGAAAAGTAACTAACAGGAAGGACTTCAATTGAATTACAGTTACAAAAGCTGCACAGATTGTATTTCCAAAATACTATGAGCTCCTCGATATTAGCTAGGTTAGTCACTGCATACAGAAAACAGAAGAATAGATGGTATTTGAGGTTATGAGGAGGAGCTATGAGAGGACAATAGCTAAAGCCATTTCCCTAAACAGTCAGCAGAATAGATTTCACCAGAGGTAAAAGATTTCAGAGTTTAAGAGATTTAGCAGAATTCAAAAATAAGTTCATGGTACAGATAAGGAAGCTCTAGGAGACGTACATAAAATAAATATAGATAATTCCTTTTCACCTGCCAGGAGAAAAAAGCCTATAAAAAGAAAATATTATACAGCTTTAAAATGTATTGTGAGGTGGTATCGTAGTTAACCATCAGCAATTTCACATCTTATACTCTATGAAACATACAAACAAACCAAATAGACTGTTGCATTTTCTCACAACTGCCACCCCTTGATAACTTTACACTTGCACATTTATTCAAAAGACTGTACCATGCCTCGTATCTCCTTTTTGCTCAACTCATGTCTATCTGACAACCTAGAACAACGGAGGCCTAAAACTTTCCTTTCAGGTGGCCTGTTTAACATAATTATCTACTCTTAGTTAGTGTTATTTTATTGTTGCAGGGTAAATCAGATGGGAAGCTCTAAGGCCCTTCGTAAAAGCCTGTATCTTTCTACACAAAAGTTCCCCCTATTACAGGTTTGGAAAATCAAGACTACAGCAACAGTACTACTGCATCACTATACGTGTTAAAATATATATCCTCTGTAACTGTAGCTTCTCAGTAAACAAATCACATATAAATCAAATTAGGATCTTCAGTATTCCTCCATCAAAAACAGTATTTTCCATTGGTCAAGCTCTTAAAAGCATGAAGGTAACTACGCACTGATCTTGCCAACTTTTCTCAATTTCTCGACAGTAACAAATAGTCTATTTCTAATCTTGTTAAGCAGCATAGGGTCATAAAACCCATGATTGTATCACTCTGAGAATTCACCATAGGCCTGAGGCAGTATTCCACTGTGTATATTAGATTAGGTTTCCCTTTTACAATTGCTCACCTATTTTAACACTGCACACAGAAAAGGACCTTGAAATTCATTTTTAATTGCTTGTGTTTAGAGTTTCTTTCTCGGTGAGACATGAATTCATTTTGCTATCCTAATGTCAACAAAGAAAAAATGTCCATTACCTTCATTTATGGGGAAACATTATTTTTCTGAGACATTTAAGACAAGTAAATAGCCTTGATTTAGAAAAGATAAAGTAATAGATGTGCCACGCTACATAGGAGACATTAGATGAAGATTCTGTTAAGAAAAATTAAAGGAGAACCAGACAAAGAATCATGGCTTACTTTCTCTTTCCAATGTTAACTGTTTTAATTAGGTGAGCAGAACAACTAGCTTACTTAGCTGGTATGAAATAGCTTATTTCAAGTAAATCTCTCAAATGAGTTTAAGTATAACACTGACAACGTATTGATCTTAGAAGAGGTCTGTAGTAATACATATGGCATTATTACTGTGAGCCTATGTGACAAGGCAGAAGTTCTGAAATTGCAGATCAACAAGAAAATAAGTGATCAAGCATACAGATGATGTGTAGAAGACCTACAGAACAGTCGTATTGGATGCCTTCACCATAGGCCAACAATAAAACAGACACAATTACTCAATCCCTACTTGATTTTTGTTTTTCTCCTGAGAAACTATTTTCTAGGGGACGCCTCAACAATTTCCATGTTCTCATGACTGACGAAAGACACACCTGTAACACTGCTCTTTCCAGAAATAGGATCTTTTGAAAGCTGTGATTTACCTGTAATGGATTTCAAGATTATTTGTATATGAAATTGAAAATGTGTTAAAATGCTTAAGAGATTAACAATAGAAGTCAATGAATATTTATTATTAAAGTTCAAACATTTGATGGCAACAGACTTGATATATCAATTATTCTCAGTTTTGCTATTTTGAAAAAAAAAATCAAGTAAAAATTGACAATTCTATACTATTAAATATACTCCTTCTATATAATCTAGTATTAGGTAGTCATCTAAACTGCAAGGCCGATCCAGTTGAAAATCATTAGTAATTGAGCTGTGTGTATGCACATAGTGGCAAAGAGGTTCTATGCCTTATTAATCTCCAATAAAATATTTGTATTGACAAGTTTGAATTACTATTTTCAACAGGAACAAAACTAGAAAAAAGTATGTATTTACTCAGAAAATTCTCAACCAGTTTTAGTTACAAGACAGAAAAAAAAAGTGTGGTTACAAATTAGTTACAGGAAACAGATAAATGCTTAAAGGCTCCTCATAAAGGTAGGTTGGTCTTCAGAAGTTAATACAGAGAATACCTCAGAATTTCCTTAGAAATCTCAGAATAAAAAGGTTAGGAAACCAAAATGTGAAAGAGGATACTTTCCAAATACAGAAAAAAAGAAAAGAAAAAAAAAGTGAAAATTTATGATAGCATACATATAGTTTTATTTTCTCAAAGCTCAGTTAAAATAACTATTAGGTCTCAAAGAGAGAAAGAGGGTTTAATACCACCTTTTTCCCAGAGAAAGAAAATTACACACACAACTGGGAGAAATACAGTGTTCAAGGCTGAATTAACTGTTTTTGTAAATCATCTGAAGTGAAATTCTAACATTCTTCAAAAAGTAGAAAGAAGAGAAGCCAAATTTAAGTATTTCTTTTTATTTGAGATTCAGTGTTTTAATCATTATAAATACGGAAACACTAATTACTGTTAGATTTTTGAATGAGATAGTATACAATAGTATGCACTGTCTTTGGAATGCAACTCTGGTGAGTGCATTCAAATTTTTTTTTTTTAATTTTATCTTAATAAATCATGTAATAATCAGTATGGAATTACCAAGCTCTATGACTCTGCTGGGGAGTCTGGAAGAACGCTGGTGTTGCCTTAGCACCCTGGACAAGAGAGCCAGTTGGGATGGATTCTAAGTTAACAGGCAGGTGGAACCTCTTCACGATAGGTAAATATTTATCTTTACAATTATTAATTCTTGGACGTTGATGTATGTATTAACATTAATGTTACAAAAAAATATAGCCTGCTAAGAAAATATTCCTAACTAGCTTATTTTCTTCCCGTATCCCACTCAATGCCTCCCACTCGCCCTACCTCAGGATGTGTAGGATATGTTACAAGTTACTCAAAAACCCAACTGTGAAATCTAATTGAATTGTTAATCAGATCTGCAGCACTCATGCTTTTAAAAATATATATTAAAAACAAAAATGGATATTCAGAGACAGACATGTCATAAGCATGGGGATGATACAGAAGGAATAACAAATAAGAAATCAGCATAAATGTGATTAATAGAAAATCTGCTAGCAAAATCAAAATCTAGTGTTAAAAGGGAGGTGCTGCAGAAGCACTGAAGAACAGTAACTCAAAGAATGAGGTGCATACACAGGATTGTTGTTTACACATCAGAGGGACTGATAGGCAGATCTCCTCCCTATATATGGTTCTTAACATCCCAATACTAGAAAGATATCAGCTACCTTGGAAGTCGTGAAACAATGAACTTGTAAAACTGCAGTGTAATACTTGGACAGTTTATGAAACATACACAAGATTAATAAAGGCAACAAATGGGGAGGATAATAGTAGTGTTTGGAAAGATTTTAAATGTATAAAGAGAAAGACAACACATTGTCAAGGAAACTATGGTCATACACTACACAGCAATGGCATAAAGATGCATTAAAGAAAAAATTAAGCACAGTATCAAGATAAACTGCACAAAAATGTTTTCCAGCGGAAAACATGCAAGCTTCATCACTTCAATCACTTACAAATCGCATGGATGAAGCATATGAGCACACAGAACTGCACCAAATCACACCTATTGCAGATGACTTGATGGGCTCTCTTCCACTCAGGATTCACTGCCAGCTCAAAGCCAGAGTAGCAGAGAGATTGCAAGTGCCCAGACCAGTCCTTTTTTGGGAGGGGGTAAGGGTCATATTTCAGATGTACACCTTAACAGAAGAACGGTGAGAGAGAAGGTAAAGTTCAGTTCCCTGGTGACAGAGCTCCTGCAGCTTTAGATAAACTTAACATAAATATAGAAATTGTCCTTACAAACTTTTAAATGAAATCTCAAATTTGGGATTAAGACATACTAAGCTTTTACCCAATTTTCTGCTAAAGGAGATCTTTTCGAGCTCAGGCACATCAAAATGGAGATATCTGCTTCTATCACAAACTAATTTGAGCAAGCATTTTCAGCTCTGTCTAGCATAGAGATTAGATAACCCAGGCAATTTTTTATAACAAGTCCCAAGTTAGAGCAGTACGATTGCTCTTGGTGAGATTTATGGAAAGTCGTTACTGATTAGTATTACTGATTGACAACGATTAGTACTCCTGCAAAGATAAGTCTTATTCTACAGTACATAGTTACAAAATATCTATTACAGTAAGGGAATGGGTGGTTTTATACATCTTCTTGTTCATTTCTGGAGGAAGAAGTGAAGCTATAACTTGCACTATTGGCATTTTGAAAAGCCGTACGGAACATTTAGTGAAACAACATTGCTTTAATAAATATCACTTTTTATGGCACTTTTTTTTACTTTTATGCATCTGCATAAAATTGCTTAGAGAAGTTAAAAGCTCCAGACTAGAATTGCTATACTAGTTATACTTTTTTTTTTTTTTTTTTTTTTTTTTAAATTGGACTAGCTGCATATTTATCAAACATCAGTTATACATCGTGTTGGCAATGATGCTGGTTATAGACAGTGGCTAGGTAACAGAACAGCTCCACTACTTCCTCAGTCTTCAGTAAATTTCATTACAACTACAATGTCATTTCTTCCCAGCCTCTCTCTGGTTCATTTAGCACACCTTATGTACTTTGTGTGACAGCTGTTCAGCAGGGATGTGCCCTCTCATAGGGTAGCTTGTGGATCTGACAAACACTATATAACTTTGGATCTTAACTGAGGAAGTTACTTAAAATTCAAGAGATCCTGAGCATTCCTCATAGGCAAATACAGACACCCATGGATGCAATTAGTTAAAGGTAATAATAATAATAAAAATATACACTTAAGGGCACTAAGTAGGTCTGAGATACTCAAAAAAAAAAAAAAAAGAATTCTCAGAAGCTCTAAATCTTTAGTGTATGTAATCGTATCATTTTTGAAACAAGTCATGTTCTTTAAAAACCAGCTGAAAGAACATTTCCAAAACAAAATAACTTACGTTCTGTTGATGACAAGAAAACAAGAAAATTAAATATGATTCAATTACAAGCCACCTTACATTCAACAGAAAAGGGTGACTTGTTCTCTTCTTTGGAATAGAGTAGTAGACCAAAAACTTCTGAAGTGTGGATCTAACATTTTCTTCTAGACATTTCATTTGCCAAAGTTCTCAGTATAAGCATATTCAATTTCTAAAAGTGTAGGAAAAAAACATAACATCACAAGATACACACAGAATTCTTTATTCTTCATTCTCTCAGAACGAAATTACAATTTGCACACCGTTCTTCGATTAGTACATTCATCTCAGTTTAAATGGTACAATGTTAGCAAAAATAATCTAATCGGGATTTGTTCTGCATTGACTGTTTTTGTAAGGTCATTTGCCACATTTGGTGAACACAGTTCTAATTATATCATGCAGAGAAATAAGTTTCTTTATCCCCAAAAGAATGTCAGTGCAACATTAACAGGACAGCTGCAGCTACTTGCTGTCTTCCATAAAGGAAGTTATCATTCAAAATGGCAACTTTTTTTATCCAAGTACATCCATAATATCACAGACACATTTCCAAATTATTTGCATATTTCTATTAATAACCCCTTCACTTGTTCTGAAACACATTTTTAAACAACTGAAAGTGCCTTTACAAACACTTAGCACATCCCAAACCTAGACCTTGTTTATTACTTTCTGTTCTCTTTATGGCTATCCCTACATTACTGTACTTTCCACACACAAGAACATTGAATCTGCTATGATAGATGTGGGTAGGAGCCCTTAAAATAGAGCATGGTAAGAGGATATGTACTTAGATATGTTAATATAAAACAGTGAGCGTTGGGATAGGAGCATAAGTGAATTATTATACCTTGTAGAAAAATATGTAATTGAAATAGGTGAGCAAAGCCTGCTTGTGATGCAGCATATAAGGGAACGGGTTCATTTAATTAAAATAAAAATCAAGATTAGAGAAAGTGAGAGTTTGAGACAAACAAATTTTAGTCTATGCCCTAAGGTATTGACAACTCTGTCAAAAGGCAGAGTTCCACAACTTTAGAGAAGAGTTAATGCCAGACCAGCAACGCACATTATTGTCCCTCCATGCAGAAGTTCACATATTTCTTTCTTGTGTGCTCATGACAGCAATACTATTAGCTTTTGCTAGAATCCTTACGCTGTTAATAATTCATTCAATTCACTTTCAAAGGAGTGTCTTTTGTTGTTGTTGTTGTTGTTTAAATGCCCCATAATATCTCATATTCAGTCTGTGTCTTACTTCAAGAAAAACCTTTACTCTGGTTTGCAACACGATTAAAGGATTTTCTACTCATTCTTTCAATCCTCAGTAGTACATGGATGCACATGCACTAAATTGTCTGCTGTGATTTAACTGCTGGCACATATGCAACCTCAAAAACGCTATGCTTCCAGCAACAAAGATTTTTCATTCTGACAGCAGGGTAGAAAAGGCCTCTAATAGGTTCCCAAGATGCTCATGTAATTGAATTAATGTATATGCCTAAGCTACATGAGCTATAATATTTGGGAGCTAATACCACCCAAGCAGGATGGCATTAAAACTGAAGTGAGAGACATACTCTTCCAGGGGATCCTGCAAGCACCCTAAATCTATTCCCCTCTGGCCAAAGGCTCACTGCTTGCAGGAAAAAATGCAAACTTACAAGTAATTTCAGAGTCTTATCTTGTACTGGAAAAGGCTTTTTCAACTCCAAGCTTACAAATTAATAACAAGGAAATCTTTGGAAGAGAAGATTTTTTGTTGAATAAAAAAATAAAAAAAACAGTCATAATCCAAAGGAAGAGGACTGCTGGTAATGAATAAGCTAACCGAAGAGTTAAGATCTCACTTTTTCACATAACAACACTGTAATTCTCTTTTCAAAATATTTGGTTTTCTTCTTTAATCTAGGAAAAAAAATGTCAATACTTGGCCAGAATTTCCAAATCTATTTCATAATTATCCCCATCACGTTTCTCCTTAGCGGATGGTACCATCCTGATATGTTCATGATGTCAAAATAAAAATCTACAAAATGTCTGCAGCAGATTCATTTACTAAGGTCCCCCAAAGAGCAAGTTTCTGAACACAATCCCTTGAAAACTTTCATCATGGATCCTAACCTCAATTCCACTGGAATCACAAGAAACCAAATTAATTTGTTGCGCCCATGAGAAGATATAAGCATCTGTGCAAAGGTATTACCACTGGACATGCGTTGCTTCTAAAAGCCCAGTGGATTTCTAACCTTTTTCTATTATTTTCCAGAGCACAGACAGCTGTTTTTCCTCCTTTCAGCTTGTCACAAAAATGCTTTCTTCCATGTTCTGGGACTAAGTCCATACTACTCTCATCAGTTTCCAGTCATGACATAAAACACAAACTCATTCTTCACATATCCATATTCATATGAGAAGGAAAATATAAAATAATACCCTTCAAGGGAAATTCAAAAAATTGTAAATAATGTCTGAGAAATAGCTTTCAAGATATGAAAAGTGTCTGTGTCTGCTTAATTTTTTTTCCAAACTTCACAATTTCCAAGTCAAATTTGACATATAACTAATTCCATGATTAGTCTTGGACGTAACAACCAGGTACTGAGCTTGATTGCTTTCTCATCTGTTAAAAAATTATTACTTATATTTTCTGGCATTCTGTATAGACAAATAAAACATTACCCTGTAATAAACTTAAATCACTTCTGTATTATTTTTGTGATCTGATTACATATTTGGGATGAATCAGTAAGCCTTTCTGCAAACAATTTACAGACGGCACACATATGGGGTGTCTTTGAGGAAATGGTGCCAGGTATATCCATATGCTGCGCTGCAATAGCAAATATTTCATGTACTCCCAACTATCTGGCTTCCGGGACTGAGAGATGAACATATTTTTCTTCCCATTATTCACACGTGGTAACAGATCTGGTTCTCATTTTGTGCGCAGTGCTTTAGGAAACCTAGAACAGCTTCCTCCCATAGGCATTGACCATGCCAAACATTCAAGTACCACTTACCCTCGGTGTTGAGGAATAGGGATTTTAATCAATGTCTTCCTTAAGAGCAATGTTATTTTAGAACGCAGAATAGCTTTTCTAATTCCCATTTATTCACTATTTCCTCTTCAAATAATTAGCAGATGTATGCAGCTCATAACCACCAAATGAGATCACTGTTCTAACTCCTCATATTCTGATATTTTGAACCCAACAAAGCCACAGACCCACCCTGTACATATTTATCTCTGGAATTTATGTTGCCTTTACCCCCAAACCATCCTTAAACGATCAGATGTTTTCATCTTTACTATGTGCTGTGAAGAGGGGAAGTAAAACATCTGCTTCATGGCTGGATCAGTACATGATAAATTCTGTTAAGTGATTTACCCTGGGTTATGAGAGATGAACAACCACAGCAGAAATCGATCCCTTGACTCCCATTCCAGCATGAGCTGCTATTAAAATCATATTTTGCCTTCTCAGCCAGTCTCTGCTCTATTTTCCTAGCTATGAATAGGTCATCCATCTGAAGAATAACCCATATACTGAGGCTCTTATCAATTCTTAAGAGTACATCCACAGATCAAACCCATCAACTGCTGAAATTCATGGGTTCTGCCAAGCCACTGATACTCTCATCTCTTCTAGGCCTCAGACGTTCCTCATTGTCTTCTCCTAGACACTCCTTTCCTCCCTAACACCTACAAACACTTTCATGCTCTGAATTAGGTACATTCCTTTCCATTTATTCCTTAATTTCTGACTGTATTAGCCCTTAGCTTTCTGTCTTTATAGATAGTAATAAACTCTAAGCACAGTGGTTGCTCCAAAAGTAATGCCTTTCATTTTATTATGTTGGCCCACAACATCAGAGGCTGATGTTGGTGGTATGGCAGTAGAGGCTGAACCTTCCCACCAACATTCCATTACATTTTGTTGCCATCTGACAATTGGCAGCAAAGGGGCAGTCCGACAAGATGGTGTCTGACACAGAAGCGCATATGAAGCAAATGGGCATCATCGAACTCCTCTATGTGGAGGAAGCAGCACCCACTGACATTCATCAATGCTTACTAAATGTTTCTGGAAAACAAACAGCAGCTGTGAGTACAATGTGGTAGAAGGCAGTGTGTTTCAACAGTGGTGACAACAGGGCATCTCCACTGATACAGATTTTTAAGTGCACAACATGCAGGCTCTTGTATATCACTGGCTAAAATGTACAGCTAATGGAGGTGTATATCACTAGCTAAAACGTATAGCTAATGGAGGTGACCTGGTTGAAAAATAATGTTTTGTAGGTGAGAATTTGCTCTATCAAGTAGTATTATTGTGCTCTTTGTTGTAGCTTCCCCAGAAATAAATAGGAGTCTTCATTTTCAGAGCATTTAACATACATGTAAATGAAAGTCAAAGACTTCATCTGATAGGGCTTCCACAGATTTTTGCTTTTTTCATGTTTTTGTTTTGTTTTGTTTTTTTTTAAAAGAACTACAATAAAATTGATAGCGTTAGATTATCTACAATTTACCCTCAGACATATTTCATCAATGGTCTACAATAAGGACACTTTAACCTTAATATTTTTCTTTCTAAAATTTGTACTTTAAGTAGGAGGATCAGAGGCTTCTATCACCTTTGTTCCTGGAGGACCAGCTGCTGGGTGGGCTATCAGTCTGTGGGCTGCGTAACAAATTCACATGCAATACCATTATCTTCTACAGGATGCTAATAATTTAACAATCCCTTTTAAAGTCTACATACAAACACTTTAAAGGTCGGAAATTATTCTTATAGGAATCCCAGATTAAAAACGGAAGAGAAGTAGAAGCATGTTCTGATTTACATCTATTGATGTGATGCTTTTCTTTAAAACCTGAATGATTGATGCCTCAACAGTTAAATAATTATTTTCTGTTCTTACGTATTGCTGTTCAAACAAACTATTGAGCTGTAAAATATGTTCCTAGCAGAGACATTAGGCAAGAAATAATTGCTAATCTTGATTACGCACTAAACTCGAAGCCCAGTGACCTGCAGTTTAAAGCTAAGTTATACTTAGTTCTCACAAAACAGACAATTGCCTTCCAAAACAATCTTTCTCTTTATTACACTGATATTTCAGTTACAATGCTGTAGGGAAACAAAATCCAGAAACATCATAAGAAAAATACATCAACCATATCTGTAAATACACCATTCCAGTCAACAGACTGCTATTCACAGGGGTTTGTAAACAGCCCTAATTACTATCAGATAATTAAATGATTTTTTAATTCCTGTAGTTAATACACTAAAGTAGTCTTAGAGACACAAGATGATATATTTTATGCCTGCTCGCTGTCCTGGGATTTTTTAGGAAGGGTAAAAGTCATGAGCCCTACACTTCCAAAACCAAGAGACTAAAAAACAGAGAAACAATTGAAACTCAAAAGAAAAAGTCTCTCTAAAGCATTCAGTTCTTCAGTCAAATGGATTTCACACTGCCCTGCCCACCCCCCCCACCCCCCCGCCTCCTCTAACATACCTTGGTGAAAACTCCTCTTAAGGCCTGATCAGGAACATTGCATTTGCCATTCAGAGTGGCACTCATTTTGGAAAATTAGATTTTTTGTGTAAATATCTCCTGCCTGAATTCAGTAGCAAACCTTTGCATGCTTAGAGAACCTCAAGCAGATGTTAACAAACGTTACTTTAAAAAAATTCATTATTTCTGTTTAAAAATAGAAGATTAGTTATACAGAATCATAGAATCATTAAGGTTGGAAAAAACCTCCAAGACCGTCTAAGTCCAACTGTCCATGTACTACCAATACTGCCCACTAGCCCAAGTCCTTCAGTACCACATCTCCACATTCTTGAACTCCTCCAAGGATGACTCCACCACCTCCCTGGGTAGTGTGTTTCAGTACTTCGTCCCTTCTTCAGAGAAGACATTTTTCCTAATATCCAATTTGAATCTCTCCTGGCACAGTTTGAGGCCATCCCCTCTCATCCTATCAGACAACGTACAGGGCGTAATGCTACTTATAATATCTTATCTTAAACAAGGACAAAAAGTAGATAAAGGAATTCATGAGCTGTTCTTGTGAGACGCTCAGGATTCTGCTATGTTTATGTATATGTTTCTGTATAAACACAGCTATGTTTTTAAAAAAATAATCTAAAAGCAAACTACTTACATAATAAATACCAAATTATTAGTACATAAAAAGTCATAATTCATACCTCTAGCATTTCTCAATGCGAGATTTAAACTTGTTACTTTCTAGAAATCTCAAACTCTTCTACAAATCAGAAAGTTTATAAGGCAATGCTATTACTGTTCTTATTACAAAATTACTAAATTTGAAGTATAAAATGCTACCAATTGTAACAAATTACATAGTTCTTTTTCCAACATTACTTAAAATTCAAAGTATGATATGTTATTGATTGCAAAAAATAACAGACTGCTTTTAAAGAACAAATTTCATTTACAGAGCAGACTATTTTCAATAAAATATGCCCACTTGGTTAAAATATGCCATATAGTTAAAATACATTGAATTTTCACAGTTCATAATTAGCAGCAGTAGTTAAACTGGAGGTAAAACAAATCAAGGGAATGTACTGATCTGCTCTGTAATGTTTGTTTTTTTCTTAAACGTATTTGCCTTAAGCTCATATGATTTTAAAGTGTATTCAGAAGAGTGATTAAAATGATTTTAACAAAGAAGTTACAGTACTCATTACCATCAAAGGAACCACAATAACATGGATCTAAACTCCATGATTCCTCCCAGAGTTGATTTCCTGAACAGCTGCAAACACTGTAATGGAGGACGCTGAGTCCACAGGGCTGAACAGAAGCAAACTGTTGCAATTATTTCCAGCACAGGGCTCACTGCACTATTAATCACAAATCCAGCCAGGAACATTTGCTGCTGCTGGTTAAAGCCCACCAGCAAGACACCTGTACAACTCATCAACAGGAGCACCTGGCCAAGCACATAGTGGCTCCAAACCACAGCCCCGACACAGCTTCCCTCCCATGCCTACATTGCACTTTTATAAATAATTTTCATATGTATCGTTTTAATAATTGCCCCACTGAAGGGAAGGTGAGGAGTAACACCACTTCCTCTCTGTGTGTAAAATGTCTTCTGTAACTGGATCCACTTTCCAATACAGCTGAATGTTATTACAGTGCTAGCACCAATGATTAATAATAGTTGCTAATGTACAATAAAACTTGCTGAGAGACATCAGTTGCATCTTTGGACATGAGTAGGTTAAAATAACAGGAACATATGGGCAGATATTAGTTACACTATCAGTGACCATAATGATCCAAACTATTCATTACAATTGCAGTCTGGGAACTGTTTGCACTTTTAACATTAAGTTACATCTGTTTTTTCAACAATAAGAATTAACCATCAAGATAACACAAGAAAAGATCCTATTTCTTTAGGGTCATCTAAATATATGAGACTAAAATAAGGCATCTTATTTTTCATATTTGTCACACAATGGATGACAAATACATCAGCAAAGGAGAAATGAGGCAAAGTTAGATTACTTCTGGTCACGTTAGTCATTAAAAAAAAAACATCCAGACATGGTGCTAGGAAGTGGAAGGCACTCTACAGTTTAAAGATATGAATGTAATAGACTTTCTGACTACCTATGACAAAAACAAATTCTTCTGCAAAACATCATAAACTGCTTATGGGAAGCAGGATTCAAAGGAATCTCTCACTTTTCTTTTTGTTGCAGTACACTGAAGAAGCATAGTAACAACTTGTTTCTTCCATGCCTGAAATGCGATCTTTTTTACTGAAATAACGTTTCATTGTTGAACATCTTAGAAACACCAAGGCGAACACGACTGGCATGCCTGGTCTGTCATATATTACAGTATCTAGCCATACAGCCACAGAGAGAAGTTGGGGAAGGACAGCATTTAAACACCATATCATCACCTTGTCCTGCACTGTCACCAGGACGCTGCAAAGCTTGCTCTCATTGCTGGGACAACCCAAGAGTTGTCTAAAAAAACCTTTTCTCTGAACATGTAAGTCACTCACTTTGCCTTAAGAAACTTAATAAACTACTTGATCACATCAGTAGTAGACCAACTCGTGCTAGCCCCGACTTAAACCAGAAGCTGGCCTGAAATATAAAGGTTTACACTAGCGCATTCAGGTTTAAAACTACAGAAGCTTAATTTCTAAATATCTCAGCTACAGTCCAAAGAACTAAGAAATTTCCTTAACGATGAAAGATCTGTGCAGAACAATGCACTGATACTGCTTGATCTGGTGTTCTGTGCAATGTCATTTTGAAACAGACACAATTTTCTGGATTGAAAACAAAAAAAAAAAGTAATCCAAGAATTGCAGACTCCTGTAGAAAGCTGAATGTACAAGTTAGTGTGCAGACAGTATTTTGTTTGCTGAAGTAGTGACTTTTTATAATACTGGGGCAAAGCTATATTAATTCCATATCAGTTTAACACATCACCTCTTCCTACCCTTCTCATAGAGCATGCTAAAATCAAACGGCATTTTCCCCTCTTCACAGTCCTCTCACCCCATCTAAGAAGTTAAGAGATAAAGAAAAGATGTTAAACTGGTCATTTCATATGTCTTGTAAGATTATATATTCTGCAGGCAGACACAAGTTTGTTCAGACTGTGATCAACATACTTGCTGATTATCCTGTTCATACCCAGAACATAGATCAGACACCACATCACAACAGTCTGTGTCCTGCCAAGACCCAGGCTGATCACCTTTCCTCATTGAAAAATTCAGCCTCTTCCACTAGAAAGCAGCAACGTACATTTCCTGTATTTTCAATGTTAAACATAAATTAAAATGAAAAGGACAAATTCTGATTCAATATTGGTTCTAATCTATATGGTTACATGGTTTGTCTTCATTTTCCCTCTAAAGAAAGCTTCTTAATCAGCTACTGATCCATCTGACCAGAAAAACACATTTATCCTTCTAAGCTTGAAGTCAACCACTGACAAAGTAGTAACTAGTAGACAATAAAAATGGTAAGATAGGATGACAGATTAACATCCCAAAGTTTACTTTTTTTTTTTTGTATTTATTTTTCTTTCTTTCCAGAAATGCTTGCTGTTTAGATATTGGTTTAAGTCTATATTTAAAGCCCTACTAGTCGCATATTAGAGTGAGAATAATGCAAACATTTATCCCATGTCTCATTTCTAGAAAGTTAGCCCTGATATAGTGGGAAATCCAAGAGTGCTTCAAATGTCTTTCCTAACGGCAAGAAGCATTTTCTGCTGATATAAATTAATGAAAGCAATCATTTCTCAAATTATATCTGCCACTTATGCATCTTACTGCCTTACTTATTTCAAAAGGCGTATGTTTTTTTTTTGTTTGTTTGTTTTTTGGGGAGGAGGCATAGAGGGGGACTGGGAAATACATAATTCTCTGCACAACTAAATTAGATCCCCAAAGAAGTGTGACGCGGTGATTCAGAAAGTGATAGAGAGACTAAGCATGGCAAAGTGATGTACCATCTGTTCTCCAGGAGGGAACTGGATATGGTGCTCACAGTCACATCTGCTTTTTCCCAGCAGAGAACTTCAAGGCTCTGTAGCCAAACCTGGGCAAGCCAATTCATTCAGTCACCACTTGATACCAAAGGCATAGATCACCCCATAGGATATCAGCTGCCCATGAACTTTCAATGTTGTTGTTTCATTAAATTCAAATGTAAACTAAGCAGTGCTTAGATGCTTCAGTAAAAACTGGATATCAATTAAGAGGTAATTTACTCCAGCACACTAATAATTCCTGCCTATAAGTGCTGAAGACAAAGCAACAACCATCACTCCACTAAAGTCAATGGCAATTTGCCAACAACTTCAATGGGATCAAGTTTTCATCTAGACTATTTTATCTCTGGAAAGAAAACAAAACAAAAACAAAAAAGAAAGAAAGAAAGAAAAAAAACCTATTTGAGCAGGTTGAAGCAGAGTGCAGAATTCTGCTAATGATTCCTATGCAGAGTGTGATTATTCTTCAAATATAAAAAGCTACTTAAATAAGCATGTTTTTAATTTTACATTTATAATCCAGAAATATAAGAAAGAAATATATGAAGTCACTGGAAAATCCCAATCTATAATAAGATAGAGCATAATTTTATTTCCACTTGTTTACATCCATAAGACAAATAGAACCTTTTCCCCTCTATTAGATAACAAGGACTGTTGGTTTAAATAAAGTATATTTTTTGCAATCATTTACCATAATTCATTACCTTATCATTCCCATTCTACTGTGACCTAAGTCACTGCTGAAAACACGAGGTGACGACATCCCCATAACACATCTATTAATAAAAACCTGAGCTGCATTCTGTCCCTATCAAACAGCTCACACCAGAAGGTGGCACCAAAAGACTCAGCTTCAAAACCACGTTTGGATACTGGCTTGAGATTAGCATTCATCGATCTTTTCATACTCAACAATATATCTGAGAATCGTTTTATTGCATATAAGTACACCTGAAAAATATAATCAGTGCAGATCACATAGATAACACATGTGCAAATCCTGACCTGCTATGATGAAGAGATTCTCATGAACACGTTAATTGCTCACATAATGATAAAATTCTTGTTTTTAATTGCACAGATGTATAAAACTTGTGTCTTTAGAAGAATCCCAGCAAAATTTATTTGACTGTAGGTGCATTCATGCATTTGTCCAATCACATACTGATAAATACTCTGGTCACTCATCTTCTTTTTGTAGGCTCCTCTATTAACCATTGTTTCAGACCTGGATTTTATCCACACAAGAAAGTATTCCAACCAATACATTTCTAGGAAAAGAAAAAACTACAGTATTTTTTAAAATATATTCTAGTAATCAAAAGGAAAATATCAACCCTACTCTTTTTTTTTTTTTTTTCAGTAAAGACTGCAATTGTAAAGACTGCAATTTGTAGTCTTCAAGACTACAAATTCAGAACAGAGAAACTTTGAAAAAAGAAATGAAACTAATGTCAAGCATCCAGGAAAACATGGCATTAAAGACACACAATCCTATCATCAGCATTTATTTTGGCTGATCTCTGAACTTT
>PPHD01013694.1:0-17162 GCA_002909625.1 Bambusicola thoracicus | reverse complement strand
CCAAATGGTTTTTAAACACATCCAGGGATGGTGACTCAACCACCTCCCTGGGGAGCCCATTCCAATGCTTAACAACCCTTTCTGTAAAGAAGTGTTTCCTGATACCCAACCTAAACTTACCCTGGCACAACTTGAGGCCATTTCCCCTCATCCTTTCACCAGTGAGAAGAGACCTGGTACTTTGTCCATAATCTCTGTTCTGTTTTATTCCTATGTGACATTTACAAGTACCCTCCGATACCTTGCAGCTAAATTAGTGCCATTATATGACTTGACGTGAGTAAGGACTGCCAGGTCTGCTCTCCTGATCAGACCCCCCTTAACAGAGCTCACGTAGAAGTTTATCAGCGTAAGCACAAAATCTGTTCTCTTCTGCTGTGATAACAGATGGTGATAATGGGTAATATCAATGCTATTTTACTCGTTTATCCAGAAAACATGCTAATGTGAGGCAAAGAGGTGTGATAAATATTACAAGGATTGCCACGAAGTTTCTCCCAAAACAGCAGAGGCTGTGTAGCCTGGTAATATGCTCACCTGCTTGCTAAGCAGATGATGCTGCAAAATGTGTAACGGCTCTGCTCTTAAGCATTCCCCTAAGAGTAAACAGCTTCCTGGGTTAAGATAATGATCAGTTTAGGCTTTTATTCAGAATTTAAATTCACCTACATCTTTGCCTGGGCTGCATCGAAATCCAGGCCCTACTGAGAGCCTCTGGAGACCTGAATGAAGATCTGAAGACCTGAATCTGAAGCCAGCCAAGAGGCAAAGGGGCTCAGGAGAAATCCAGGCAGCCTCCATGTGTTCTTTAGTGGCTGTTCACATCTCATATGTTCTTTAGCCAAAAATCTACATCCAAAAATGTAATATCCTCCTCCACTCTTTCCCCTCTTTCTGTCCAGTCCTCCAGCCCTTACATGAACTTTGAGTAATTCCCATCAAAGTCAGCTGGTTTGCTGAATGATGTTCAAATCCCCGTTGGCTCCATGTAGCGCAGCTTTAAGTCCTGGTAATAAAAGAGATTGGGGAGTCTGCAGAGAATTAGCAAAGCAGAGGCCAACTCCATATCCTGCTCACTGCCTCCTCAGCCCTTTTCTTAAGAAGGAAAGGTGATATGCTGCCCAGTGTTCCTGAGTCCAGAGACCTTTAAAGCCTGCTGACCCTCAGCTGAAGATTGGCCCCAAGAGTGGCTTTCCTGAAGTTGCAGTGTAAATCATAAGGGATCCCCATTGTTCCAGCCCCAGGGGGGAGCTTAAGGAAGTAATTTCTCAAGATTGACAGCTTCTCTTTGACAAACTTTGTAGCATCGCTTTGGTGCTCTTCTGACAACAGTTTCCAAGGTAACAGATTATACCTGGACGTAAATCCTTCATTGAGAAACAAAGTCACTGTTTCGTATTTATCAGCTCTAAATGCAGGTAGGCAATTTGAAGTGATACCCTTATCAGGCTGAGCTTGAGCAATGATTCAGACTTCCAAGAAAGATACCACCTAAGTGGTTTTATTGCTCTAAATGGGTTTAAAATTCACTTTTTATCAAAGCATCAGAGTCCCTAAACATAGACTTAATCAAGATTACTAGGCTGTAGCCTAGATTAGTCAGTTCCTAACTCATCTACAAAGGTTACTTAAGTGAACCTGGTGCTGCTGAGTACAATGGGGCAAACATCTCAGAAACACATCGGCTGCTGCAGTTATTTTTGCAGGCCCGCTGGAAGCTTGAGCTCATCAGAATAAGCAGTGCAGTTCAGACACAAGATACAGCCTTTCTGATCTTTAACTTTTCTGGGACCTTTCTGGGGAGATTTGGAACAAAGGACTTCAGGTCTATTTATTGATATGTCTGAGCCACATTACTCATTCTGATGAGCTTCAAGCTGGGGAACTGATAGTGATGCGCGTCTGTGTCTGGATCCAATATCTGTGGCTTTAGACCAGCTCATGGAAGTACAGGCATTTCTGGGAGACGTCACACCAGGGGACGAGGTTAGAAAACTGCCAGCTCTAATGCTGTCTTTTCCTTCTTCCTACTAATTGCTTTAGATAATGAGGGAGACGGAAGCACTCACGGTGTTTAAGCCTGGGGGCTGGATCCCAGCAGGGTTGACTCAGCTCTTGGTCTTTGCGGAGCAGATGAGCTTGGTGGCGTGCGCAGTGGGGGGAGAACAAAATTGCTTTCCATTATGAAAAAGCAACATGATTGGACAGCGCTTACAGAAGCGCCATCCTCCACAATTAGCGGGGAAAACATTCTGTTAGAAAAGATTTGTGTATTTGGAATCTCTCATTTAGGGGCTTTAACCTAGCGGAAATAACACGGTAATGTTCACAGCGTAAAGGAGTCAGCAAAACGAGGAGGGGAAGCTGCTCTGCAGTGCCTCTGGCAGGAGGTGCTGCATGGGACTGTCCTGCGTTCTGTTTTGCATGCACTGCTCTTATTTATTTGTCTGAAATATTTCTATTGACATGATGGACGTGCGTCTTCTGACCCCGTGACAAAAAAGCTTTGGGTGACATATGCAGAGCTGTTCCTGGGGTTACTTTGGAGCTGTGATCTCATGGCGAGCAGTGATTTCAGTTAGTGAGCATATTAGAAGAAGGGATAACCTTGTAGAATAAATGTAACTGCATTGAGAAGGCGCTGATCAGAGCAGAAGGTGATGCTGGGCTGTGCTGGTGTGCAGCTGCATCACGCACAGTGCTGCTTGGCTCTGGGTGGGCGGGGGTATGGCTGTCCTTCTCCTTGCCCCCAGCACGGTTCAGATTTGCTGCACCGCTGGGCGTACAGAGCCTGCACGTATGCAACTCCAGGATAACAGCTGGATGGAGGGGAGTTATCGCAATGGTGTTTAACGTACATCTTTTGTGATTTCTGACTCTTCTATAGAAAGGTGTTCTAGCAGTTGGCAACGCTGCAACGGGGGGGTGGAACTACATCATCTTTGGGGTCCCTTCCAACCCAAACCATTATATGGTTCTGTGACATGGGTGCTCTTCTAGCTACCATCTTTCTCAACAAGACTCTGTGGGACAGAGGCGAAGCCCTTTTCCCTATATATTTTTCCTTAAAAATATCCCATCCTGGTTGTGTTCCCTTTGGCCCTGAGTGCTGATGTCTTGCGCGTGTTTGTTTTTTTCTCGCTGTTTCCTTTAGGGACCTGCAGGAATGTGTCTATTTTCAATGGGGAAAGGCGCCACTGAAACAAGTGTCGTATTTACCCTGTGACTCTTGTTTCTGGAAGAAAAAAAAAAAAGAAGAAGAAAAAGAAGGCTTTCCAAGGAGAACAGGGATGTCATTAGGGGAATCCGCTTGATCTGTCCCTATAGTTCTCGTGTTTTCTTATTCTCTGGAGGAATTTCTCTCTCCAGTCAGAACTGGGGATTGACATAGCTATTTGTTATTCTTAGCTACTTTTGACAGAAGCCAGAAATGGTGGTTTCCATTAGTCATTTCCCATGTTGACCATATAAAGGCTATGGCAAGGCATGATGCTGGCCCTCAGCCTGTTGCCAGTATCCAGGAACCAGGGTGGAGGACTCTCCCCACGGCTGTACATTAAGGGGAATTCCTTCTCATGGGTGAAGGTTCACATTCTTCCTCTGGGGCTTGGGAATCATCCTTTTCTCTCATCCAGAGATTAAACTATGCTAGACAGCTTCCTCAATTTTGCCATATCTGAAGCTTCCAGAATTTGAGAGGCTTTGTTCAGCCACTGAACTGCAGTATGGCATGGCTTGATGTTGGGGAGGGTAGTGTCAGGTTGGGCGTATGGGACTGAAGAATCAGCGTGGTTATTACAAATATGGACTAATAAGAAACTTATATAATTTTCTCCCCCTCCTTCTCCATCCCCCCCATTTTAATTGTTTGAATTTCGCAAAACTGTGGTTATTATTTCCCTGTTTTCTTTTTCTCAGTTGCTTTTCAGTTTTGCCAGCTGCCTTCATTCTTGTGGCATTGCTGGTACGAGCAGAAGGGCAGGCACTAAAGGCAGTTGAAGGGCTGTAAGTCTTTCAGTCCAAGTCTGCAGACAGAAATGGCATCAGGGTGGGATGAGTATTCTTGTGTTTTACTTCTATAAGCTTAATGATTACCATGAAAATTCTGGAGTCCAACATACCATTCCTCTCTTGCCTTATCTCCTACTCAGGTCTATTTTTCCATTTGTTTTGCTCTTCTCTATTCTATTTCCTTTTAATGATGTTCTTTACTCGGAACTCTGGCTTGCTTAACATCTCAGAGCTGCAGACTGTTAGGTTTGCTATTTTCCAGGCTTTAGCTGAAGCAGCATGAGAACTGATCAGTGCTATAGAAGCATAAGCACCATTCTGTCAAGTTCACTGTCAGCCAGCCCAGACCCAGGTCGCCTCCGCGTGAGCCCAGCATGTGCCTGTGCTGCTGGGTTGGCAGCTGGGATAGCAGGGGAAAAAGGGAACATGAGCTCAATGAAAACACTTCTGAATTTCTGGAAGTGCAAAATGGAAGAAGTGATAAGTATTTTATATTAAAAACACAAAAATTCAGCAGTACCAGTTCTGTTAATTTAAGTAATATTTCATGCAGTTAATGTTTATTGCAGAGAGCTAGGGCTTCTGGTACAAATGTTCAGCTGGTAAAAATTAGTGTATTTCCATAGACTAATATATCTGCTCTGACTTATTCCAGCTCAGCACTCAGCTTCCTACAAATAACAAGGCTGTGAGGTAGGGATGTATGGAAGGAATCAGCCAAGCTGCAGTTTGGCAGAAATCAGCTTGCTGTTTTCAAGAACCCCGAATGCTCCATGCTAGAATTGACCAACACGCTCATTGAAAACAGCATTAACAACTTAATGCCTTCATAATGGTTAGGCAGTCGCAAATCAACCCCTTTTGCTTTCGTTGCATTGGTTGTTTTACGCTGAGGCAGTATCGTTCCTGCTCCCTGACTGGGCAACTGAAGCCTTTTTAGCACGAGAATAATTAATAACCAACTGCCCCATTATCTAATGGCAGCTGCAGGTGTTTGACATTTCTGCAGATCAGACTTGTATAGAACATCAGCGTTTATTAACGTCACAGCACTGAGGAACTTCTGTAACGGACAAAACCCCATTGTGCTTGGTGCTGTACCAGCTCAAGGAATGGCCCCCGCTCCAAGGCCTTTACAACCCCAGTGCTTTGTTAATCCTATTGTTAAAAATTACAATGCGTCGTGCCTTAGAACTGCGTAACAAAATGTTCATGAAGCAGAAACCAAGATGCACTGAGCCACAGTGCCCACTTGAAAACCATACATCTGTCTGAAGCACTTGACCTACTTTGTGCAAACGACCTTCAAGGGTACTGTCATGGATATGGATTGGTAGGGGTGGGGAAAAAAGACTGCCTTTCTTGTTTGCTTGCTTTCTGCATCCAAAATCATTTCGCAGGCGGTTTTACATTTGAGCTCTGCTTCTCACCTTTGTGATGTTCGCTGAAGAGAATTATTGGCAGTGAACTTTGATGCATGAAGCATCCGTTTAAGTCCGATGCTGTATAAACTGTGATTCCCTTTCATGCGTGCTGCGTCTGTAAGCATGTAGAATGTGCTCATCTTCTCATTTTCATGAGAGTAATTCACAACTTCCAACGTATCCCATTTTTCCTGGCTATCGTTCACTTTGTTTCCTCTATGTTTACAAGTCACCGTGACAAATAGTTTTGCATTGGGTTTTTTTTTGTTGAGTAGGCGGGGGGATTTCAAATTTGCCTTGCGCTGCTTGTTTGCCTTGGGAGAGCTACATGGGTGAATCACATTGCCATCCATCTCTTCCCCTACAGATCTCATATATCTGACGTTACAGTGTGCACAGGGCTGCTGCTGAAGTGGTGCAGCCTTTGTTGTCACCTCCTGTACAGAGAAGCAAACCATCAGATGTAGAAAAAAAATAAAACCCATGTTAGAAATATTTCTTCCCTCAAAAAAAGAAAGAGGATGGGAAGGGAAGACTCGCTTATGGTCAGCACAGTGCTGTGTAGCAAGGAGAAGTGCAACCTGCTGATTATTTGTTCTGTGTTAAAAAGGTTTTTTTGGCCTTTATATTTTTTATGGAAGCATTCGTCACTTAGTTTGTCACTCCAGAGCTTTGTAAAGAGCTCCAAATGTCTTCCAGAGATGCGTTAGAGGGCAGCAAACTGAGGGTTGGAGGCTCCTGAGAGGAATCCATAGCTGGGAAACTCAAAAGTGTCCATTAGGAAGGATAGAAGCTCTACTTCATTTAATTAAAGATGGTACTTCGAATGAGAGAATTGGATGTGTGAAATCTTTTATCTGTCATGTTTTTGTAAAGAAATGAGACAATTTAAAGACATTCTAATCTTTCCCATTACTCTGAAGCTAAGCTTTCAATAAGAAAAACTGCCTCTCAAACACAAGTGTCAGAGTTAACACCTCTTTATGAAAGATAAATGATAATGGAAGAGGAAAACAATTACCATAGTACTTTCAACCATGACGAAAGCCCTGGTGGATGAGGTGGAGTTTCTTAGTGAAAGATCATAACAGACAATGCATCATAAAACAAACAACCAAGAACGGGGAAAAGCAAAACTGAAAGGAAATTCATCTCCTTTTATTTATATTTCACTTGACTTATTTTCCTGTGGCAGCCGAAATGGATGCTTCTGGTGGAATTAGTGTGTTTGTGACACTCTGTATCCATTGCCATCAGGAATGCACTTTTACAAAGAGATGATGAACCCAGAGCTGTGGACCACCACCCAGTGGAGGATCTCTGTCCCCATTGACAGAGAAGCCAGGCTGGTTTCAGCTCCCCAGTGAGCAGTCTGTGGGCTGCCCATGGGGGTCTGAAGGGGCAGCAGCTGTCTGCCCATCACAGCTAGGGCATTCCTCCTCCCTTAAGCTCCTGCAGGAGTGACCCTCATGAAGGCATATTGCTCTGTACCTTTAGGTGCATGGGATCTGACCAATAATACATTACTCAGATAATGCTTTCTTATCTCATATGTTCTCTAGGAGGATAGATTAGTCTTTGCCTGTAATGCTCTGGGTAGTGTTATTTGCCATAAATGCTAAGCATTGCCCTTCCGGAGGCACCTGTGACTCAGTTCTTTAAATAGTTTAAAATAAAAACCTGCGTCATTAACAACAACAAAATAAAAAAATGACCAGGGCTTTGTCATCCTCAGGTTTGTGGATGACACACTTGATTTGTCAAAGCTCAAGTAACTAAAAGCAGCGATTGGAAAAGGTCCTAACATTTACATTAGAAGAGGTCTGAGATTTGGAACTCTGAAGTGCTGAGGACTTGTAGCATTGCCTCACAATGCATGTTTTTCCTCCCCTTTCTTTGTAGCCAGGATTAATGCTTTGGCCTTTATCTGGCCTCCTGTCTGAACACAAGGATATCAGAAACCATGTGAGCATGAAGGGTTTCTAAGGATCCCAAAAGCAATGAGCAGAGGCTGTCTGCAGGACCTTGTATGTCATCCCATATACAGAGCTTACATCTGGAGGAGCGATGCATCCCTTCCCAGCATTGTTAGCCTGGAGAATGAATGGGGTGGGCTCAGAAGGCAGGTGGTTCTGCTTGGTTAGCAAAGCTTTGGTGAATGCAGAAGTTCCCCCAGCAATGTTTGCCAGGTACCAAGGCTGCTGAAGCTGCTGTACCATCAGTCTACTCATGGGGTTCTCTGTAGCTAGGCTGACATTTACAAAGAGGTGAGTAGAGCTGGGTGGCTTCTTTGCTGATCCCCTGCCAGGAATATCTCGTCCTCTGAGCACCTGCAAAGGGCTGCATCCATGTGGAGATTCTGACATGCATTGAACAGGCACTGCTTGCTGATTTGTGTTGGTTTCATAGAGTTTTGCAATTCTCTGCCTCCCAGTTTGCATTCTTTGCTAACATACCCATTAATACCTAGTGAGTTGTTTTTCTATTTTAATTCTACCGATGAATTGATAAACAGCGGATTCTGCACTCTTTTTCATGAGTTTTCCAAGTGAAGAGATTAGCTCAGCATCCTAATGGGGTATTGATCTGAGCTCTCTGGAATCTGAAATTGCTTGACTTTGTAAAGTTTGCATAGGTAGGATATCTGAACATCAGATACCTGCCAAGCTAGAGACTGGCCTGTTTGGTCTGGCTAACTCATAATTAATTGAGCTGTTAATGTGAGTATTTGATAAGAACACCTGGGGGTGTTTGGCACAAAAGGTGCTGGAGATGTGGAGCCTGACAGATGAATGCTCTCCAAATTTAAATCAGGTAGGTCTTAAGCAATGATTTATAGCTGGAGAGAGCGGAATGTAAAGTGATGTGATATTTTCCAAGTGAAGCAGTCTGGTCTTTCTTAAGATCAGGATACAGGATGGCAATGATCTGAGTTGTCTATTAACAGCCTTCATTTCGTCTGGAAGAGGCTTTTGTGTTGTGCTTTTTGTGCTGAGAGGCTCCGTAAGCAGTTTGCTGTGACAAACCACATAATAGTACAGTTGATGGAGGCAACAAATAGAGCAGTAATAATGCATGTAATACCTCAGTATTGATTTTGGGGTACACTTTGACTTGCTGGCAAATTTCACACCCCAGGAAAATTGACTGCAAACCCTGGAGGGTTTATTCTCTAATGACAGGTAGAGAGAATATGAAGAGCTCTTATTCTTTCTAAGTTGCATCTGCAGAGATCATCAGTCAGGCACTATTAGGGTTTCTATAGCAGCTGTAGCAATGTGCGTTGCAAGGCCTTCATGTGTTAACCAGGTAAGTTAGCAGCACCACTCTTCTGCAGCATGACAAATGGAACTGGGGAGAGGATCAGTTCTCATTTAAGGCGCTGTGTATCACTGGTGAGGCTAAAGCATGCAGAGGCTGGAAACAAATGGCACGGCGTGTTTGACTGGTTGCCTCATTCTCTGCTAATGAAACAACTTTCCAACTGCAAATGCTTTTTTGCTTATTGCTTACTGCCTATGGAGTTAACACCCACCATGGGAGTGGATGCAAACAGCGCTGCGTTATCACAAACTTCCTCCTTCCTTCGAAGCCTGGACTTGCCATTGCTGGTTCCTCGGCATCCTGGGCTGCTGTAGCTTAATTTGGCACAAGTCAGAGCTGACTCTGGCCCTTGAACCCAAGCACGTGCTTTATGGGAAGAGAGAGCAGACAGCCTCCACACAGGCTGACTTACTACGTGGGTGGAGGGGAATATACAGCAAAAACTTATTATCTTTTATTACATCATTTCCAAATATTTTTAACCTCAGTTGGACTGAGATTGTACCCAGGGCTGATTGAAACACCTGTTTTAACACATTCTTGGCTTGTTTTGCTCCTCAGACTGGAAAATTCCTTTGGGGAATGAATGCATTGCTTGAGGAGGAGGGTGTAGGAAACAGCGGTTGTGCAATGCACGCTGAACACTGCATTCCTTTTCCGCACTGTACGTTGTGTATAGCTCAGTGAAACCTCACTGCAGGTCAGTGTGGAGCCTATAGCCATTACCATTTGCTTTCTGACCGAGCTCCTCAGATGCTGAGCCACCAGAAGCATTCATTCACTTAGCAGGTCTCCATTGCGTCTGACTGCTGTAGGTGTTATACCAGTGCCTGCTCACCCCGTTTGGATTCTGTGCTGTTACCATTCAGACTGGCTCTGAACTAACCACTGGGCCATTGTGATGAATATGTGAAAGCTGAGTATCTCTGCCAACTTCTTCTCTGTCGTTTTTGTGCATGCTGTCCATATTGCCAAGCCAGGGGCATCAAAATTCCACTATAGAGAGTATTCTTATTCCACACGTGCCTGCTAGATGTGCTCACTGTCAGATGCTTTATGCTACAGGGCACAGACATAGAGTTAGTTTTTGGATTCAATTGTATTCATACTTAAGCCATAGCAATCTTTCTATTCACTGAAAGACTGACTCCCTCTTATCCTAGGAAGAAATACTCTCTGAATAGAAGATTGACTGTAGTATCATAGAGTAACTGAGCTTGATAGCAGGTGGGTTGTTGGGATGTTCCTGGTCTGGCTCTTGCTCACAGCAGGGCTGAGCCTGTGTTAGCTGGGGTTGTTCAGAGCCCAGCACAGCTGTGGTTTGGATGTCTTTGAGGATGGAGATTGCAATGTCTCTCTGGCCAATCTGTTCTATTACCCCCTCTTATTTTATCCCCTTTGGAATTTCCCTTACTGCAACCTGTGTGTTTTGGCTTGCTTCTTCGTGCACCTCTGAGAAGCACTGGGATCCATCTTCTCAAAATCCCCATCAGGTGGTGGAAGACTGTGAGACTTCATCAGCCTTCTCTTTAGCTCCCCTTTCACCCCCAGACAGAGCAAACTGAGCGCTCCCCACTGCTCTTTGTGCCTTGTGCTGTGAGCGCACGTTGTTACATCTCTGCTGGCCTTGCATTTCCCTCTGGATGTTAGTGCCTGAGTCCCATCTTTTGGGATATAAGTGCCTTAAGGCTCTCTTCTGTACTTCCAGTTTTGCTGCAATGAATTTTAGCTCTATTCAGATCACTTTGAGATATCTCTTGCTTTATGCAGAAGCTGCAAGTATAAATAGTGAGGGGAGCTGAGCAGGAAGGCGCTCAGACAGCTGGTTGTTCTCATAGCTCCGTGCAAGCATCGCGGTGAAGTGGTCCTAAGCTTCCAGAAGTGCTCCGGGTATTTGCACATATCCAAACACAGCGTTCAGATTTTCTTGTCAAACTCTTATACTCAGCATCCCCAACATCTCCTAATCAGATCAGAGCCATACTGAGCTGGCTGTCCTCTTATTTCCTCAGGCCCGAGTTGGTAGCTGTGCATCCTTCTCAGAGACAACTGGGGGGAAAAAAATGTAATCAGGAAATAATTCAGACAAGGATGGAAAATATTTTCTGTTTCTGTGTAGCCGTGGCAGTTCTCACATGAGTGCTTCCTGTCATCTGAGCCCCTTGCTCTGCTCTCAGCCCTTCACATCGTAGAATGGTTGGGTTGGAAGGGACCTTAAAGATCAGAGAGCTCCCAGCCCTGCCGTGGGCTGCCTGCCCCCCAGCTCAGGCTGCCCAGCACCCATTCCCGGCCTTGGACACCTCCAGGGATGGCACCCACAGCTCTGGGCAGCCTTTCAGTAACCGGTTGGGTCCCACTGAAATCTCAGTGCAAAACTCCCACTGGACTTGATTTAGGGCCTTGAATCAGACTCCTATCCATATAACCTTTTCTCCTGGCTCTGCTTGCGAAGAGGAGTAGAAGGTGCTGTTATTTCTGGAAGTGACTTTGGTGGTGCAGAATTGTCTGTTAGGAGCTGAAATACAACTGTCTCTTATTTTAGCTGGAGGCATTTCTATATAAAAGCTGCTTTAACCTGTCACTGTATTGTAAATTTAGTGTGGGGGGTTTAATATTGAAGTCTGCCTAGCATTTAGTGTTTGAGCGAAATTACATGAATGTGAAATGGAGGAGTTTAAATATTCAAAGGACACTAAATGAATTAGGTTCCATTCTGCTATTGAAGGAACCACTCTGTTTCTCTCCAGCGTTTTATGCCATACATACATTATAACTCCAGACTAAGGATGCATAATGCATTCAGGCGCTATTTCCAGTTTCTCCTTTTTTTTTTTTCAGCTCAATGTCTCGCATAAAATCAATTTGTTATTACATGAATTGCTGCAGGACATAAAGCTGTCTGTGTGACTAGCCCAATTAATATTTTCTTGCACTGTATTTTAATCAAACATAATGGCCAGACCATTAAATATGACTACTCATCAGTATTTTCCAATGGACCTTATTTTTTTGTGTGTGATCAAATAATTAGGGTGATCTCTTCTTGTGCCATTCCACCACCTTCGTATTGAAGAGAAGCATTCACAGCAGCAGCTGAAAGCCTGAGAAATGAGAATAGTGGGGAGATGTTTGTTCACTGAAGCCATGAAGTTTTCCACCAGGTCCTTGGGAAGATGTCTGCCCCGCGCACTGAACATGGCTGTGAGCAATTTGCTTCCATTTCATTGTCTGTCGTGTCATAGAGGCTTGCTAGATATATGCCTCTGGTCACAGCCATCTGAAGCGTGGTTTGCTCCTTGCAGGAGATACCCTGTTCTGTAGGTTGCTCCAATTTACTCAGGTTTGCTGTAGTGTTAAGATTCAGATGGGAGTTATGGCAAAGCAGAACACCTAACCCCTCAGGCCTTCTCATTTCTCTCTGTCTCTTCTCACCCTGAGATCAGGGCTTGATTTACATAGGTATAAATCTGCTGGCTCTGTGCAAGCAGAGAAATACGAAGGGGTCATTGTACCAAGTCAGCTATTTTCTGTCCCTGTGGGAGCAGAGAGGCTCAGATGTAGTAATACATTCTGTAAAAATAATGCTTATACCTTTTATTGTGCATTCTCCAGCTGGGAGCTGGTAGTGTGTGGGGCTGCTTGGGGCATGGCAGAGCTGAATGGAGAGACAAGTTCCTGGAGACCGTCCCGGTAACAGGTTGTGTTTGTGCTACCAGCTCTTGCCCGCTGTCCCAAATAACCTGAGTGCTAACTCCAGGGGCATGTGTGTATGTGTGGCCAGCCATGGATTAAAGAAAATCAGTGCTGGAGAGAGCCTTGTCAGCCAAGTGTGCCAGCATTTGTAACCCAAGACCCTGCCTTGACCAGCTTTGCTATGGTTGTTTGTCACTTAAGTCAAGCAAGGTTAAACTTTAAATATTTGTGTGTTATTTGCCTGCTTGCAGACATGCATACACAGGAGGCTTTTCTCATTGCTTTTAGCTATGGGTTCCAGCAGTGCAATGGCATTGACTGAATATGGACCGGAAGGTTGTGTTGAAGATCTGATTGTTTCTGTATTCTTATTTTCTCTTTTCTGTTGTTTTCTATCCTTATTTGTACCAATTCAGGACTAGATAAAGAGTAGGAAGAGTTGGAATGGAGAACAAAAATATAGGGAGAAAGGAAGGAGCCAATCTCCAACCCAGGAACTGCATTTAAAAAAAAAAATCCAGTTGAACCAGATTCTGTTTGTCCAATGCCTCACCTTTCCCCTGGGAAACACAGAACAGCTTTGACTTTCCAGGAGATTTGGGATTGCTGTATTGAAACTCTGAATGAAGATTTTGGAGGTATTCCCTTCTTGTCAGAAAGGCCCTCTGCTGAAGAGCTCTGGAATGGGGAGCAACTGAGCAGCGAAGCATTCACCTTCATCACCCCTGCAGGAGCTCCCCAGGGCTCATGTTGATCTCATGTACATTGGGTAACCTCTGCAGATCCGTTCTGCTCCTTGCCCCCTGACCAAACGCAATTACAGATCTTGCGTTAATTAAAATAAGCGTCCTCCTTACTTTCTCCTGAAGTCCCATCACTGTGTAAGCGCAGCCTGAGGGATATTTCTTTTCCTCTCCCAGCAAAGATTGCATAAGGATTGCTAGCACGTGGATCCAGTGCGTGGTGTGCGGCAGCCAAATAATCATGGATTTAAGAGTCCCTCAGCACTCATTCACACACCAGACCGTAACCGCTCTGATTTTCCCCTTTCAGCAGCTGCAATACCCAGGCACAATGGGGTGAGTTAAGGTTAAGGATGTCGTTTCAGCTTTGACTTGGAATGTCCTAGCTTTGGTGGCCCCAAGCCAAATCCTTAACATTATTTTAATGTCGTTTTTCTTCTTCGTTTTATGTTTGCATACATTTAAAAACAGAGCAGGGGTTACTTATGTCACAGCTGTGCATACTTTCTAAGGCCAATGGATAAAAACAGGCTTTATACTCCAAGAGGAAACTTTCTGTAGGACCCAAGATACAAGTTAGTTGAGAGCTTGGTTGGTGGATGCGACTGGCAAGTGGTGCAAAGCGCTCTCTGCATTGACTGTGATGGAATTGGGCTGATTTATCTCTGCTGAGGATCTGTTCTCTAAGCTCAGAACATTTTTCTGGCTACTTGATGTATATTTTTGTTTGTATAGAATTATCTCTCTCTTCCCACCCATTTCCCCTTCCTGCCTTTCCAGATTTAGGATTGCGTTTTGCACAGGCTGAATCTATTTGTCTGACTTAAATATATATATATATATTTGTTTATTTTCAAGCCAAACAAGTGCTGTGCGTTCCACATTGGTACCCAAGTGGCCAAGTGAAGTTTTTCACTTTGTTTACTGGAATCTTCCCCAATGGCTTGACTTAATTCTTCCTTCTCTGATCAGGATTAATGATGTGGTAAATGATGTTTTAGTCTCCTTTTGTGATACCAAAGCATTGAACCAATGTTTCTAATACGAAGGACAAAAAATGCATTAGGAGACACTTTAAAAACAAATTTCTTCCCCGAGTAGTTATTTTTTGTGAACTCCTTTGTGAGTTTCTGTCTGTTACGATGGGGGTTTTAGAAGGGATGTTTTTCTCAGGTTTGTTTTCCCTGGGTTAAAACTTTCAAATTTTTCTTCTCTCAAAGATGTCTTTGAAAGATCTGGAAGCTGCTTCCACCAAACCGAGGTGGGATTCTGGTGGAAGGAGATCACGGGGACCCAGCTGCTAAAACCCAACTGTAACCACACTGTTACCGTGACACAGCCAAGAGATAGAAGGCACGCTGCGTACCTGGATCAGAATTCAGAGATCAGCAGAAAGTTTCCCACTGACCCTAATAAGCTGTGGGTCAAGCCTTAGACTTCCAAGATGAAATTTATTTCTTTGGTATCCCGCTGTACGCCGGGAAGCCATCTCATAAGCTCAGCAGCAGCACGTTGATTCCCCCTTTGTATCACTCTGGTTTCCTGCGGGTCCCTCCGGAGCAGCGCAGGGTTTGCAGGCGATGCTCATTTGCAGATGCACAGCATGAGTTCCCCCCGGTGCTCTGCGCGTGGTTCCCATCCTGCGGGGCTTGGGGCGATGAAACATTCATGGCTTTGGCCCCTGCGTGCAGCACTGTGCTCTGTGTGCAGTCACGCTATCCCTGCCATGCCCAGGCTTTTCAGGTGAGCGCTGCTGCTCAAGCCAAAGATGTAATTGCAGCATTTATGGTCAGAGTAACACTGATTTGTCTCTGCTGCCAGATGGATTTCAGAAGCATTCTCTTTGTGTCAGTGCTGCCTTCCTGGGGGAAAAAAAAAAACTGTTGCATGCTCAGTTCTTTAGAAATCTATATCTGTATTCTTATTAAAAATACATATTCTGTATTTCTGAACGTAGGGAAGGGAGTAAGGGAGAACAGAGCGGCGAGAGGGAGAAAAAGTCCTATTCTGAGCATTGCGAAGGTTTATTCCTTGTGGATGTTTTGTTCACATTGAATTTTTCCTGAGCCAAGAGCAAAGAGATGAGTGACGTGCAGTCCTGCCTGCGTGCCGCTGTTCATGTGCATGTGTGTGCATTAGTGCCCATACCAGCAGGATTCTGAGTACAAAGGGTATGTGAGGTGAGGCTTCAGGGCACTAACACAGGTTGCCCAGAGAGATGGTGGGTGCTCCAAACCTGGAGACACCCAAAGTCAGGTTGGATGGTGCTCTGAGCACCTGATGGAGCTGTGGGTGTCATTGCAGGGAGTTGGACCAGGTCACTGCCAACCCAAAAGGTTCTTTTATCTGAACTGCTGCCCCTTACTTGAACTGGAGGGGCAGCTGGAGGAGCTGAGGGCTGCATGGGCAGGCAGCTGTCCTGTGAAGCTGTATTCTAAACTGAGGGCCATACCCACTCTGGCAAGCCTCACTGCATTTCCATGAGTTGTGTATGGTGCTCCTGTTCATCACCCAGTGATTTCTGTCTTGGGTGAAAGCCACACCTTTCCGTGTCCTGACTCATCAAATTACTTCTGGGGTATGTGAGACACAGGTTTTTGTTATTTCTACACACGTTTGCACACTCGTGTCTGTCCTCGCAGGATGATTCTCATCGTCCATGCACTTACATATCTGTAGATACTTTGCTACCTTTAACAGGGACCACAGGTTGTGCAAGGATCTGCGTGTGGCGTTTGGGACAAAAAAGGAGGAGGAGGCAGAGCAAGTAAAAGCAAAATAATCTAAAATGAGCATCATGGAACCTTTACATAGTTTTGTATTTTCAAGGAGTTGAAGTTGCAGTTCTTCTTCCCAGTGGAAGAATTAAATAGTGTCAACAATTTTCCATAAAACAAAAAGAAAGCCGTGTTTGGAAAAGTACTTTGTTTCCCCATAAGAAAACTATTTACTCTGAAAAACAATTTCAGCCATCTCTGGTATGATGTGAGCTTCTGCCATAAGCTATAGAAATGTGAGCATGCAGGGAATTAAAATGCACATTCTTTCTTCTCTGGGATACGTGTGTTTGTCAAAAAATAAGCCCGAAGCCATTGTACAAGTGCAGGCTGCTTAGTGCCATCCCTGCAGCAGGGCTGGGTGGGTACGCATCTCTTGCAAGATGCCAATTGCTAGTTTTTACCTTTTGTGAGCCTTGCTCTTTAGGCTGAATGAAAAAGCCATCCGCGATGTGAGAATGCTGCCTTTCAGTAGTGGGATCCAGTATCAACAGTTGTGTACATCCTAATTTAGGACGTGACTTTTGCTGAGTGACTTTTTCCGTGGCACACGGTTTGTGGGGGTGGGAAAGAAAATGTCTCAAGCATCGCCTGGTGAAAGTATTTCTTCTCTTAGGCAGGAAAAATTCATCCTAATTCACTGAATCCAACAGCAGTTCTTTCTGAAACAGCCACACTTGCGATGGGTACAATTTTAGCTGTTAGTAGAAATTGAAGCTTTGTCCAAAAGCTTGAAGCTGTGTTTAAAAGGAAAACTGAAAGCATGAATTACTTGGCTCAAACTAATAACCCTTCAGTAGAGCATACTAGTGGGGTTGTCTTTTCTTTGGGATATTGAGCTTCACACAGGCACCTTAGGGAGTGAGAGAGCTAAAATGTACCATCCAAAGCCGATCTCCAGTGTTGCTCTTAGCATGAGGATCCACAGCCACGGCCACTTCAAATGGAGTCTGATTAGTTGTAGTTCTTAGGGGATGCTGAACTGTGTCGTGAATCAAGTTCAAGCCTGAAAAAAATGTTGAGGAAGAATAACATTAATGCTTCATGTTCAGAAAGTCATCTTCAATGGTAGTAAGTGGATGGTATACTTTGGCTATGTATGTATATATAAATTTATATATATAAACTGGGAGAAAGCACCAATCGTGCTGAATGCGTCAAGTCAACTCTGGTCAGATTCATGGCTGTGG
>PPHD01013693.1:0-17163 GCA_002909625.1 Bambusicola thoracicus | reverse complement strand
TTTTTTTTTTTCCCCCCCTAGGGATAAAGCATTCAAAGAAGAATTATTAGTATGAATAGAACTAAAATAAGAAAATCAAAGATAACACTCTGCTCTAGTATTTTATTCTTGCCAGGACTGTATCTACACTTTCATCTAAAAGTTCTGCTAGCAGCTGACCAGAATGTTGGCACCACTGCCATCTTCTTGATACATCTCCTAACCTCTACCATTCTGAACATAATGCTTTATCCCTTCATATTGCTCAAGTTACATTCATTGGGATAAAACAATGTACAAATATTTGTTTTCTATGTACCTATAACAGAAAGTCTTGTGTCGCCTCACCACAGTAGTTCTTCTCTTCCATCCTCTGACCTCAAGAATACTAAGTAAACAAGGGAATTGCCAGAGGACACACTTGTTTGTGGATAGCATTCACTCACTTTACTCAAAATAATACGAAACAAATGCTAACTGGTTATGTTGCATTTGCTGATTCTTCTCTAGCTCACAGACCACTTTCAACTTAGCGAAAAAAACAGGGTTTAACAATCAGCATGTTTAATGTTTTTCTTCCTCGTATCCACTCTACATATCATGTGTACGGTATACATATGAACCTAACTGGACATTTGCTTGTGAAGTCATAATAAGGTGATTCACCATGGTATGATTTCTAGAATTAAGAGTTTAGCAATACATATGATTCACTACTAGTTTCCTGCAAGGTAAGCAAAGAAAAGAAACTTCAGGTTTTTAAGTTGCAAAATTGCAGAAGAGTATGTCACCAGAAAATCAGATCTCCTATGTTCAACAAAATCTCTAAGATGCATGCCAGGAAATAGATGCCCACTTCTACTTTGCTGTCATTTAAAACACATAGTAAAAATCAGAAGAATCTAAGTATCAGAACAGCAGGTAGGTGCTGTGTAGTGCTATGTAGAACTGAGGCATACCTAAAACAAAAATGTCTAAGACATAGATATTGTTTACTAATATTTGTTTAGCAAGTTAATATATTCTAATAATATTTTCTGCCATTTAACTCAACAAATAAATAATGTGTTTAGCTATCTGCCAAAATTACTGAAACTTTCAGATATTTAATTTGATGTCTAATATCATAGAGTGGTAATGCAAATTGAAGAAAAAATATTTCTGTAAGAAGAAATTAATTTTACCTTTAAACTTGACAGCAGATTTTTACTCTTATATTTAATAGTTTAAACACTGACTGAATCTAAGAGTGATATTAACAAGTCATGTTTTCAAGCTAAATAAAATGAAGGCAGGAATGAGACAAGGCTCTCTGCATTCAGGACTTATCCATAAGTATATGCAGTTTATGTAGATAAGCAGTTTTCATTCATTATACATTTGTGTCATTTCTAAAAGGTCTGTCTCTGAAAGGCTATGCTTCCACAGTCATTCTTGACTGTGAATAAAAATATGCTTCAGTGTTTCTCCATATGACCTTGCCTGATGTGCAAACATAAGGCACAATTCAGCTGCTCACTTCTCAACTGTGAAAGGACTTTGTTGCTGTTGCTGCAGGGAAAAATAAATTAGTTGCAAATTATATGGCTGTTAGTATAACAGCCATAACCAACTGGTAAAAGACAATCCTTTGGGAAAAAAGAAAAAGAAGTCCTTTGAGAGTTTTTCATATCGAATGAAAACATGAAGGGCTACAAAGAACATTTCAGCAAAAGACTGCAGCAGAGGACATGAGACTGACCTCTGTGTTATTATCAGCTCCTGAGGGCAGATAACTGAGGCAATAAGAGGATGCTTAGGCTAATGAAAAGTTTGTCACTCTTGATCTGCTCTTTAAGAGTTCTCTATATCTGGCTTTCACAGATAAAATATCTTCTTTTCTGCCAGACCCTGTATTTGCCATTCCAAGACAGTGGGAAAGATTCCCTCACTGAAAGCTTTTTGTTTTTAAGCCTCCTTTATTAATCTGGCCCTGGCTTTTTCTATTCTTTTTTTTTTTTTTTTTTTTTTGAGTATGCACACGAATGTGCTGAGACTGTGCTCTCTTGGATATACAATATCTCATTGACTCTAACCCACCTAGTAGTCGCACGAGGTGAGACATGCTCTGATGCAAACTGTGCAAATTAAAGTAAACAAATAAAAGTCTCCACCACTACCTTGAGGGAAAAAAAAAAAAAAAAAAAAAAAAAAATGAAAAAAAGCCCAGATGTGATCCAGTTACATCCTGGCCTCCACTCATAACCTGAAAAACAAAATCTCAGGAACAGGACACATTATTCCATTAAAATTCACATTGGCCTGCAAATACGTATTTGAAAAATAAACATAATTAAATTATTTCTCACTTTCATATTTGCCAAGACATAGTCTGCAGCTATCTCTTTTACACCTTTTATTAAACCATCAGCTCCCGACTCCTCTCTGCCAGCATTCCTCACCTGCCTGCAGTGTCTCAAACATTGTTTGCAGCCTCTTCCACTTGGAAAACTTTCCAAGCAGCACAGAAGAAAACTTTTACCTTTGTCCTTCAAATACTCTTTCAGGAATACTGTTTTGTCTGTGGAACCTACATAGTCCTGACAACAGCAACATAACCATCCTGCTAACCAGCCTTGGAACCTTGGGGCCACCTGACTGTATATACCTGCTTCTTGTCCTTAATGAACCTCATATACTGATCATTCTTTCATATGCACTAGAAGAGCACCTTGTGCGTAAGACATAAAGTGTTACTGGCAGATTCTGCCAAAAAGTCCTACAAGATAATAAGAAAAGTTAGTGTTGGTAAAAAAAAAAAAAAAAAAAAAAAAAAAACGAAAAGAAAAAAAAAATGGAGCAAATTCTGCTCAGCAAAGAGAAACTATCTCTACTGCAAAAGCTGTAAAGACCATCTAAGAAGGACTGTGAGAAACTCCCTGGGAGCTTCAGGTCCCTGCCTTCCACTAATAACACAGCTGTACTTGTAGGAATCCTTAATATCTTTTCCCAGTGTCAAGAATTCTGAGCACTGCACCCAAGACTTAACTTCCTACCTGAGCAGAACTAGATGTATCTTCTAGAAAGTTGGTCTGAATGCAACAAAGTACTAAAATCTACCACAAATATTTCTGAATCAAGAAACTGGAGGACGGAAATAACCCAAACCCAGTTTTTCCCTCCGGCTTTGTTACAGATTGCAGTTGCTTCCTCCTGAAAGAAGTTATTAGTCTTGGCATAAGAAAAAAAGCTGGTAAAAAAGCATTCAGCCCAAATGTTAATTGCCAAATTCTCAATCAGAGAAACGCGTGTGCATGCTGGAATAAATTCTGCTACAGTTAAAATTTGAGGGAAATCTTCTTTAGGCACAACACACAGGCTTGAGGAACCATCTTGGGCAAGCCCATCGAGTCCTGCTGCCTTGCCTTGGAGGCAAAGTTTGCCCTTTGATTGGAAACAGGTGGCCTGGAAGTAACTTCAGAACAACACACTTCATCATGCAAGCACCCAGAACTAGACATCAGGCACCCAAAATCTTCACAAACTATTCACAGCAGTAAAATCTTTAAGCTCCTAGTAAAATCTAGAAGAATGTAACATTCCAACAGAGAATATTTAGTATAATTGTCCAAGAGTTAATGTTTCCAAGGTGTTTAATATAAAACTCCCTCTTAGCATTATGTTTGGTGTTCCCCTTTAAATTTTATTTATCAGTCTCACAGATATCTTACAAAACTATGCTCTTTGAAATCAACAGCCCAGGAACGAAGACAGCTTACTCCCCAACAAATTCTGAGTGTTGAACTTCAACCTGGGATACCTCCTGAGCAGAGCGACCTAACAATCAGGCCACTGATCATTCTTATAGATGAAAAACTTAGAGATGTCTCGCAGTTCACAAATAACTGAATATTCACTGGACTAGAGGAGAAAGGAAAGGTGACAGACTGACACAGAGTTAGGGTGCTCTTGTGAGAAAGTCCAGTTTGAATCTCTTCTCCCTAAATATTTAGTAACTTAGACAATTGGAACCTATTGGAATCTATGGGCATTTTTGAAACAGAGTACTTTGTTTCTTAGGAGATTCCTCCTAGCCTTGCCTTTGAGACAGAACCAGTATAAACTTTAATTCTTGCTACATTAATGTGTGATGGCACAAAGAAATGACTGAAGGACAGTACTAGGAGAGACCAGACTTCACAGCTCAGTTTCTCTTACGCGCTTCTGTACCTACCTTTGAGTAAATGTCCGTAGGCCCTGTTAGTCCGTTCAGTGTTAATTCCTGACTAGTTTATGTCATTCAGCTTGCCAATTTCTGTATTTTCTTGCAACTTATTTTTCCAACACTAGGTGATGAGAAGATCTCATTGCAAATAAAGGTGCTCAAGTACAGCTATTAACTTTTCCAACGCTACATCCTTTTCTTAATTTAGCCCTATTTTTTAATTAGAATGGATAGTATTAATCAGAGATTTGGCTCCTTATTTCAAATACATAAGGAATACAAAAATAGGATTAGGCTAGATTTTCAGTCTGTTTGTCATGTGCTATCTGCAGTCCTGCACCATTCCTCGCGGAATTACATCACCTTAGGAATTATTCAACTAAAAAAGAAGCAGAATCACTTTCTGACTCCAAGTAAATCAAGCACGCGTAAGGTAATGGTCAGGATTTTCAGTTCCTGTTTACTTCAAGTTCTATGCTCTTGTGAAAAGGAAACTGAAAGAAAAACATGCCAAGACATACAGAAAAACATTACATAGTGGCACTGTCTATAGGTTAAATTAAAGACGGGAAAAAGCTCCCTTCATTCTCACAGTGTTGTGAGTTCTGTAGGCTCAACACATGCTTCATGTAACTATCAGATTCACAAACATATATTTTATTTTGTTTTAAAATCTCAAATAATTTTTTTTTTTTTTTCAGTCCACTGTCTTACTAATTTCCTTGCCACTTACAGTGAAGGATCAGTGCCACCTACAGACAGGGATTAGAGCAGAGCATAGCTCGGCATGAAGGAAAGTAAGGAAGCACATCAAACACCTTCTTGTTATAAAAATCACTCTGTAATGAGAAACAGGTGACAAGAGTCAAAAAAACATTCAAACTTCTTTATCTGCTTATACTTGTTGATCACAAGCACCTCCTCAACAAGTCACTAAAAAGATGAGTTCTGAATTCTGCATTTGGCTGTACCAGGTTTCTAAATGCAAATCTCACACACAGCTGAATAAAAAAAAATATACCACTGCCTTCTCCCTTTCTGTGCATCTACTTAATTTTGGTTGGCTGTTATCTGAGTCAGTTCAAAGGGGAGAAAGCCTTCCCCCTTAGTTATAAATGCCAATTAGATTCCGGTTTAATGATCCAGATAAAATTAAAACCAGCCTTACTTCTCACCCCAAACTAAACTGCATTAAACCAAACCTAAAACTTCAGAAGAGATTACAGGAAGGCTGGCAGGGCAGAACTCATTAATCAAGCTAGTTTAAGTGTTGTCAGCATCCTGGTTTCTCTTCCCTCTGAAGAAAGAAAAGGAGCAGAGGGGAACAGGTTATCTTCTAGTCTAATCTTATTAAACTCAAACCAGTTTTGTGCCTTTCCTGTCTCCAAAAATGTATGAATGCATCCATACATATATGAGTAACTGTGATGGAATAGGATTCAAAAGCTACATCTAAATAATAAATTTTAATAGAGATTAATCTAATTCCTTTGTAATAACAGAGATTTTCTCCAGCTCACCAAGAGACCTATGGTCACTGTACTGCAAAGGCTTTAGTTCAGAGAGGCTTTGCTGCAGTATGTATGCAGAAACAAATGATTACTGCAGACTCCAAAAGACAGCACATGAAAAACTGGTGGTGCTGGCTGCAAGAAACATACAGTAACTAAGGCTCATGAGAATAAAGAAATCAAGCTTTTTATTCTTCTTTCGCTGTACACTTCCTGCATAACCCTAGTGCTAGTCTCTTGGAGACTAAGTTTTGCTATATGTTAAAGAGGGTTAGTAGTACTTACTTACCTGACAGGTACGAGATTAGGTTAAACTACCTAAAGCCCTGAGACTCTCAAAGGGAGAGTTCAGTTGGAGATCTAGTTATTAACTATTACTGCTGTAGTGCTGCAGTGCAGGCAAACTCTGAGGCTTTGGGGATTTTAACAAAGGAGAGTGGGGAAGTCATTGTTGACCTCCCCTTTTAAATCTTACTTCAAACTTTGACCTTCTGTTTCACACAATAGGACAAATATTGTTTTATGAGTTGCCAGGAATTTCCCTCAAATTATTTATTGCCAACATTCATTCTACCTGGAAACAATCTGAGCACAAAAGAATGAAGAAAAACAGGCTCAAGGATCTCTAGTGCAGCACAGCAGTCAGTTAAAGAAGTAAAAAGATTCTGCTGGAGAAAATGTGCTTTATACATTTCCATCTTTACTTTGAATCTTGTCTTTGAACAGAAATAGATGAAAAAGAAAAAACAAACGAAGTAATTGAAAATAATTTCTTAAATCCTACCCTCTTAAAATTAACTAATTTAATAATTTAATAACTTAAAATTAACTAATTTTAAGAGGGTAGGATTTAAGAAATTATATGCTCTTGGCAGGCTCCATTTTTTTGACCAAAAACTCTGCAGGTCTCCTAATTATTTACATTTTTAGACAGATACTCAGTTTATAATAGTTCTCAATCTTAAAGAAATGGTTTAGTAGCTTAAGTGACCTTTCACATTCTGTTGATTGTAGTCAGATGCAGTTGGAAAATCTGTAACACATACTCTGGATATCTAAACTCTCACAATTTAGTGAAGTCACAATCAAAAGATTTCTGAATATCTTCATATCCATCTAAACAAAACAAAGATAAAATAAGCTAAACTGTCTTGTACTTTATAACTGAATTAAATTGATTTGAAATAGCAATTTCCTAAAGCTCTAAAGAACCAATGTAAATCAATTATTACAGATGAATGAAACTCACAAACTATCATCTATCTTGCAGCATACAAATGTTCTTCATCTGTTATTATCAGGATCTGATTTTGAACTCTACCCTCCAATTTTTCTACATGGTGTTTGAATGAAACACTATCAGAAAAGAAGTAAAAATTAAAGTCCGTGTCCTTAAACAATTTTTTGTGAAGACATCAGTAATATTAGAAAAACTGGGAATATTAGAAGAAATGAGTTACACCTAAGGCATAAAATCATAAATATCTCCCTTTCATGCCAGCACACTGCAAGCTTTGAACCAAACATTTCTTCCACCTGCCCAATTATTTCCTCTTTGTAGTAGAAAAAATAGTACTTAAATCAGAGAGAGATGATAGTACTTAAATCTAAGAGAAGTGATTATTTGGTTATGTTGACCAAGCGTACTTGAAAGTGTGAAGTTCAGTATTCAAGCCAAGCATTACTACAGAGGTACACATATAATATTTATTCATCCAGAGCACATTTGCAGTTTCTGTACAAAGTTTGCTATGGGAATTTTGTAGCAGAGGGAGAACAGTATACTTCGAAAGTGAGTTAAGTCTAAACTAAATAATAAGCTTCATTCATATGTTATATGTTAAAAATGCTTCTGACACCATGAACTTATTTGGCAGTTAGAGTTATATAAAGGCATGACTGACAGAAGTTTACTTTACCTGTTAAAAGGTAGCTGGCCATTTTATTTTTCCTTTCCTATGTTACATTTGCTCTCAATCTGATGTCATATTTAGAATGATACATGCAGTTAGAAATTCTTTTGATGAGTGTTTTTTTATTATGTTAAGGTTTGGAAGCAGGAGTGTTAGTCAAGCTTTTTATTTTTTAATGAACATGTTCATTATTTATAGATATTTCTACACATCCCACCAGAGTAGCTTCTGCATGCCAGAACTCAATCTGCAGCATAATCCCTTTCCTGCGTGCCCTCCCAGATTCTAGAAATAAGTTTCTTTTGGATTTTAATTCTTCCATTAAGTTTGGTTCATTTTGTTCTGAAAATTGAGTTAGACAATTGTTAGCCTACTTCATTTTCTGTTACTATAAAGGGGAAAATGGAAGAGAGAATCCCAAACTTGAAACAAAGCTTCTCCAGTAAGCACAGCAATTCCAGCAGAGATTGTCTTTAGATGTGATAAGGTTTGTAGAAGTTACTGCTTTGAATCTGCTTCAGCAGGGGAATTGACTAGATGATCCCCAAAGGTCCCTTCCAACCCCTACAGTTCTGTGATTCCGTGTAACTCTATTAATGGCAGATGTAGGCTACAGCTCTTCCTTTAAAACCCCCAAAAGGTAGCCAGGAGCCTTTGGCCATGGCCAGTGGCAAGGCAGGGCCACTCACATCTGTGCCAGTATGGAGCTGGCACTGAGCCCTACAGCCAAACATCTCTCCATCTGTAAAATAAGATGCTGATAACATTCTCTAATTAAGTAGATAACACAAACTCCTTAAAAAGCTGTAGATCTCTAACAGTCATCAAAGGTAATCACTTTTCCCACTGTGGAACGAGAAATAGAGTAGCAATTACAAGTTCTTCCCTGGTGCTGAAAAGCAAATGAGTACAAGAATAGGATTTCATGAATGTTAAGTTAAATCTTCACAGGCACTTGACAAGAATGACACAGGCACAGAAGATCTTGCCCTAGGACAAGGATAATAATAATTGAGTTGGATTCTAACCCTCAGATACTACGATAGTTTTCAGAGTTGATCTGCAATGTTTTTATGTCTTTTTCAATGAAGAACAGGCAATGCCCCAACCACTTGATATTATCTGCATCCATAAGTAAATGCAAGCACAAAACATTACGCAAAAAGGTTAATGCTAAAGCAGTTATTGTCATTTTGAAAATATGACAGATTTATTCTAATTTCTTTATGAAATAAGAAGCCCTTTCTCCCACTAAACAATTTTGTGAAGATCTTATGGTACCAAGCAAAATTTCAAGAGAACATAAGAGCACAACCTACCATATATATGTTTGGTAGTGTGATTGGCAATCTTCTAGATACATGGCATCTGTGCATATGGCACTGAAAATTTCTTTCAAAATTCACTCATCTGATTATAAAGTACTTCTTCTTGCTGAATTCTGTAAAACTGTGCTTCCAGGATTGAATAGTGTAAGCCTAGAAAGTGGCTTGTGTCCCTGGACTGATACATAATAGATCTTGATTCTTCACAAAACAGACAAAAAGCATTCTGTAGCACAGTAATATAAATACAAAAGCAGCCTGTTTTCTTTTTTTTGTTTGTTTGTGGTTTTTTCTAATATACCTCAGACATAACTTTTTTTTTTTTTCAGATAGGAATATAACGAATAATCCTATATATTCTGTTCAGAGGAAGATCAAATGACCTTCAGTTTGTTTTTCCACAGTAATATCAGGCTGTTTTTGATGTCAGTATGTTATACCTCTGCTAATGAGTCAATTTTTTTCCCAGAGTGAAAAATAATTTTCTATTTTTCCTGTTTGAATAAGAACTGTTTGCCTGCTATTGTTGCAAAAATGTTGTCTAATCATCTACTTTAAATACAAGACAAAAAACACCTGTGCTTGTCATTAAGTCTCCAGCTGCACTTTCTAAATGATTCAAGGACCTCAGGTCTCCTTTGCCCTCATACATCATAGTCATTCTGTCTCTGATTGAGGGTTTTCAGTACATATTACAAAAATATATTAATATGGAATTTGTTAGATGATGCAGTATACAACTAGAAAGAGATGACTGAGGTAATGAGCAGTCATAGAATGGTTTCCATTGGAACAGACCTTTAAGATCATATAGTTCCAATCCCTCTGTTATAGGCAGGGATACCTCCCACTAGACCAATTTGCTCAAAGCCCCATGCAGCCTGGCCTTGAATACTTCCACAGAGGAGGAGGCATCCACAACCTCTTTGGGCAACCTGTTCCAGTGTCTCATCACCCTCACAGTACAGAATTTCTTCCTAATATCTAGTCTAAATCTACTCACTTCCAGTTTAAAGCCCTTTCCTCTCATCCTGTCACTACGTGCCCTTTCAAAAAGTCCCTTCCCAGATTTTCTGGTGGCCCCCTTCAGGTACTAGAAGTCCACTCCAAGGTCCCCCCGGAGCCTTCTCTCCTCCAGGCTGAACAGCCTTAACTCTCTCAGCCTGTTCCCGTGCAGAAAGTGCTCCAGCACTCTGATCCTCTTTGTGGTCCTCCTCTGGACACACTTTAACAGCTCAATACCCTTCTTGTGTTGGGGGCCCAAGAAATGGACACGGTGCTCCAGGTGGGGTCTCATGAGATCAGAATAGAGGGACAGAATCATCTCCCTTGACCTGCAGATCACACTTCTCTCGATGCAATCCAGGACATGGTTGGACTTCTGGGCTGCAAGCACACATTGCCAGTTCACGTTGAGTCTCTCATCAACTGACACCGTCAAATCCTTCTCCTCAGGACTGCTCTCAAGCCATTCTCCATACAGCCTGTATTTGTGCTTGGGATTGCCTCAAGCCAAGTGCAGGACCTTGTACTTGGCCTTGTTGAATTTCATGAGGTTGGCACAGGCCTACCTCTCAAGCCTGCCCAGGTCCCTCTGGATGGCATCACTACCCTCTAGTGTTTCATCTGTATCACTCAATTTGGTCTTATCTCCAAACTTGCTGAGGGTGCACTCAATCCCTCTGTCCATGTCACCTACAAAGATGTAAAACAGCACCATTCCCAAGCACTGATCCCTGAGGAACACCACTCATCACTCTTCTCCAATTGGACATTGAGCCACTGACCGTAATTCTCTGAGTGTTACCATCCAGACAATTTCTTATCCAGCAAATGGTCTATTCATCAAATCCATTTTTCTCCAATCTGGCAACCAGGATGTCATGCAGGACATTGTCAAACACTTTGCACAAGTCCAGGTAGATGACATCAGTTGCTCTTCCTTATTCACTAACACTGTAATTCTATCCTAAAAGGTCACCAAGTTTGTCAGGCACAATTTGTCCTCAGTAAAGCCATGTTGGTTACCACTAATCACCTTAATCTTTATTTTCCATGTGCCTTAGTAAGGCCTTCAGGAAAATTTGCTCCATTATCTAGCCAGGCTCAGATATGAGACTGACTGGCCTGTAATCCCCCAGATCTTTTTTTCTCGAAAATGGGGTTGTTTCCCCTTTTCAAGTCAGTGGGAACTTCAGCACACTGCCATTATCTTTCAAATATGATGGACAGTGGCTTGGCAGCTTCATCCACCAGTTCCCTTAGAACCCATGGATGGATCTCACTGGATCCCAAAGACTTGTATACCTTCTGGTTTTTCAGATGGTCTCGAACCTTCACTTCAGCGAGTAGATCGTGCTTCTCTCAGTTTTTACCTTTGTTTTTCTGCAACTTCAGCAGTAAGGGTAGAGTGCTTGCAGGTGACAATTAAGGCAAATAAGTCGGTGAGCACCTCAGCTTTCTCTGTAACTCCTGTGACTAGGTCTCCAGATTCCTTCCAGATAGAGCCCATGTATTCTCTCAGCCTCCTTTTGTCACTGATACACCTGTAGAATTTCTTATTGTTCCCCTTTATGTCTCTGGTTAGATTTAATTCTATCTGGGTTTTAGCTTTTCTAAACTGATCCCTGGCTGCTTGAACAACCTCTCTGTAGCCCTACCAGGTAAGCAGTCACAGAAGTCATATTCCTTTATCTTGCAAGAGATATTTCCACTTTTAGAAAACAATGGTTACTTCATCATTCTAAGACTCATAGGCTGGAGAGGAGCATTTGGAAACAAATCAGTGTAACACTGTTCTCTGAAGAGCTGTTTAAAAGCTGCTCAAATGACAAATATTCTTCACTTAGTATTTGCAGCAATAAGACTTCGCAAACAAGCACAGAGGGAAAGAGGCTTTAAATAGAGCTTACTTTACCTACTAACTCTCAGCAACTCAAGACAGTGTTAATAGACGTTTTTATAAGTGAATAGTAAATCTGAGAAAGTTTTGCTTCTGGGACCACTGAACCTTTCAGGATAGCAGACACCAGTTGGATACACTTAGCTGTCATTCCAGTTTGGGGATCACCTAATGTCTACTATGACACAATCTACCTTGTTTTTAATGACCTTATATCACATTAGAGAGAAGAAAATAGACTGCACGGATTCTAGAGAATACCAGGCAAATAGTGCTATAGAGTATTCAAAAAATCCACTGAGAGAAAAGATTTTGAAGGCAGAGATGTTTTAGGAAGAAAATTGAGTCAGACACAGGAAAGCACGAGTGCTTCTCTTTTTATGACGACTTCTAGATGCATAACATTGTGCTAGAAAGATACGTCCAGTGAACAGAAGCACCTTTTTCTTCTTAAATGCATTAAAAGTGCTAGAAATCCTACTCCAGCTACTACTCAGTCAATTATAATGTCTCAAAGAATTATCATTTTAGGAAACCTGTGTTAGAAGTAAACAGAGCACAAAGAAGTAAACAGAGTAAAAAGAAAAAGGAGTTTCAAACATAACATTCAATAACATACTTTTTTTTTTAAGCTTTTTTGGAAATAGTGACCGAAGAAAGCTTCGTCTAACTAGATAACTTAAAAAGCTGGGTCATGGCAACAAAATTACGGCAATTTGCTTTAGGGACAGACTAGGGGAAAGGAATATATCTTAGGATGATGTTCCAAGAAGAATCTTTAATGTATGAGATGTTTGTAGATATAAATCATGGGGAACATAATAGATTAGTATTCTGCTTCTCAACAGAAGTATTATATTTCAAAAAGATTAATACACCCACTTCTCACAGTGACAAGGGAAAATGTTTGTTCTGATATTCATGCCTACAGTTTCCAGTGAAGACAACAGATGTTTCATGAAGTCTCTGGATGGAGAAACTACAAAATTATAAAGGCTAAAGTAAGCGCTTCAAATAATTTCAGGTAAAAATTTTAAATATAGTCAAGGCTTCCTATTTGTAATATACTATTTTTTTATCAGTTTCTTTTGTCTGGGTGTGTCTTTGACTGGCCCTCATCATATAGTCTTTATTATTTATATTCAACTTCTCTATAATGTTTGGGATTTAACTATTGCCATAAAGAAATGCGTTATTATTGCTTCTCTACAGTTCTTTTGTAAGACAGATTTTATTCATAATCAAATAAAATCAGCCCCATAAATCTGCCAGGGAGCCTAGTAATGACTAGATTTACAATTCTGAAATGTAAGAATTCAAGAAAGATAAAGTAAAAGAAAGGCAGAGTAAAATTTGAATTAATGACTTAAGTATGAAAGTTTTAGCCAAGATTTCTTAGTTGTAGTTGATAAATACCTTATTTCCAGAGGGCTTCTCTAAAGGTCACAACAAGACCTGATATTCTATTATACTTTGTAAAGTGCTTATATTTCAGGATTCAGAAAGAAGACAACTGGAATCCTTAAACTCTTATTTTCATTAAAGTCTGATTAAAAACTGTGACATCAACTGAAAAATTCCAGTATTTTTATGAACAATTTTCAGGGACTGTGGAGTAACTTGCTCTGAGAATTAGGGAAAAAAGAAGACATGAAAATGGAACTGTGCTCATTGTTTTCTATATGCAGGATGTGTGTAGAAGTAATTGTGAATTATCTCCAGGCTGAAGGGACTAGACACTTTAAAAACAATCAATTTTGAAATAGAAGTGACATTAGATAAGAATCAATTGTGACAACATTACAATAATTTGAACACAAATCAATATTGTTGAAATGCACTGTCTCTCTTTTCAACATCAGAATATCCCCTAATGCTTTTAATATGTCCTGAAATTATTTGTTTTGCTTCTAGTTTCTGGTTTTTTTTAAATGTTGGCTAATACAGAAGCATAGCAAAAACACAGCAGCCCATGGATTCATTACTCCAGTGGAATGAGGTTTTATTGCCTTTGGTTGTTCAGAACTCTATTTGTACGATTTTATTCTTTTATTCCATCTCTAAAGTTTCCCTCTGACAGTCTAATGCAAGTATGTTTAGAGTATGTTTAATTCAGACTAATTTCAGATAACTGAAAATCTCTTCATCATGCTGATATGGCCAATCATCAGAGATACTACTCCATTAGTCATATAACACGAAGATGTGAATATTTGTGATATCAAGTGCTGGCAGGTAACCGGCACTATAAGAGAAAGTTGTTCAGATTTTCATAGGTTTTTTGTTTTGGTTTAAAGATCTGTGTTAAGAAAAGTTAAATGCATATTAGTTATTTCTTGTTTTATGGATCTATACCTAGTTAATTACACATAAATGGTAACTGTTTTTTGGGTCCAAAGAATTCTTACACTGTTTATTTTAATCCACAAAACAAACATTTAATCACCATATGAAAACCTTAATGTCCAGTGCCATCAAATTTGATATAGAAAACAATTAGATTGCAATTGGACAATAAGACATTACTTTGTAAACCGCTGAAAAGTTTATGCTTCCATTCATTTCAGTTATAATTTGAGGGAGCAGGGTTTCAGCAAGGTGTATTTTCTCAAACAATTTTCACTCAGTAGGAAACTTCCTTTTAGTCAGTATAACAGGATGAAGTTCATCAACAAAAGATACAAGGCACATACCACTAAGTTTTTGATATCTTCTATCTGTTCCTTTAAAATAGGCTCATGTTAACCACAATGGGGTAAAGGGTGAGAGGTACAGAATAAGCAAAGAGAGATGATATGTTGTGCATTTTATTAAAAATATAGAATGGCTTGGGCTGGAAGGGGCCTTAAAGATCTTTGAGTCTTCAACCTCCCTGCCATGGGCAAGCTCAACACCCAGTAGATCAAGCTGCCCGGGGTGCTATCCAGCCTGAACTTGAATGCCACCAGGGACTAAGAATCCACAACGTCTCTAAGCAATCTGCTCCAGTGCCTCACCACCCTCTGTGTGAAAAATTTTCTCCTAATCTAAATCTCCTTTCTTCTAGTTTAAAGCCACTTCTCACTGTCCTATCACTATCGCCCATGTAAAAGGTCAGCCTCCCTCCTGTTTAGAAGCTCCCTCTACTGGAGGGCCATAATGAGGTCTCCCAAGAGCTGTCTCCAGGCTGAACAAACACAATTGCCTCAACCTTTCCTCATAGGAGAGGTATTTCAGACCTCTGATTATATTTATGACCTCTTCAAAACCTGCTCAATTAAAATAGTTTAGATTTATACAGGATAAGTGATAACAATGTGGTCCAGTATTATTCAAAGAATTTAGGATTCAGTATTCATAGCTATTAATGGCTTTGTAATTATTTCTAGATAAAAAGCCTTATACATCACAGTGTTCTTGGTGCTAGGTTAGCCATCAACACCACAGTTGAATTAAATCATTGGTCCATTCCCCAGGTATCAACACCATATGGATACAAAACACAGAATGTTGTAAGTCCAGAAGTTGGAACTTGTAAGAGATGGAGAGCTATTTAAAAAAATAACTCACTCAATTCATGTTTTTCCTGACAAGAAAATAATCCAGTCTGACTATCTGAATCTTCCCTGAGTGCTCAGAAATACTTAGAGCACTAAGGCAGTTTGTCCATCACCTGTTCTCACCTCCCCTAGATTCTGTGCATTTTAAATATGAATGATCGTCAGATGTGCAGTTTTCTTCAGGTTTCCTGGCTATCTCCCATCTGTTCCTAGACTTACCAACCTTACGTTTTTTCCTGATTACTTGTCACTTATTCCAGGGATTCATTATGTTCTATAGAATTACTTACTCTTCTCATGAGGTTATATGCATCTTATATTGGCATCTTCCCTAGAATTATAACTTTTAGTTATACACCCCTCTGGTATTAATAAATTTTCCTTTCCTTTTTAGAAGTTCTATTTTCTACTTCAGTGACTTCTTGTTTCCTTCTGATTCAGAGGGCTGTATCTTTTTAATACCTTTTACAATTTTTCTTTCATCTCTAACCTTTGGTTTTCTCATCAATTTAGCAAGATAGGTTCTGTGCCTCCTTCCAAGAAAATGAATGATCATAGTATAGATTTTAGGATTGCTATCTATACTGTTGAACTTCTTCCTACTGTCCTGCAATCTTTACAGTGGAGGATAATATCAAGACAATAATAAGCCCAGTTTCTTATCATGTTATAGAAATGGTTAGAATCAGTTTAGGTGAAGAAAGAAAAACATTGAGAGAAAATAAAAAAACAGACTTACCATGAACAAGAAAGGAAAAGCTTAATAATGATTTCATAAAAAACATACATGTCAGAGATTACTAAGAATCAGTAATGGCCTGATTAACCAGCCAAAGTATATTGCTACGCAGACATTTCAGTCCAGGTACATCAAGAAACTGCCCACCACTACTTAATACGTGCTTATCCCATACAGAAGGCCACGATAAGATATATACTACTGCAGATTTCCTACTTGGAAATGGCATACCTCTCATTGCTCCGAAAACCTTCTTAATTGTAGAAATATAAAGGAGCATTAGCAGTAATTAAATACAGTTGTAAGTTTCTAAACTGTACTCCATTTTGATTGAGATGACAGACAAATCTTTGTTCTAAACAAATATGCTGCAACTGAAGCAGCTTCTGTTTGAAGACATCCTCTTTGTCATACACAAAATTCATGCAGTATATTAAAAAGTATTAAACCAAAAGACCCTCTATGAGAAAAATGTACTAAGGCATGTTACTACTGACACAGAAAGTTGACCTCTCAGCTGTAGGTAGAGCACAGCAGCCAGAAAACTCTTAAACATTCAGAAGAGTGATCAAAGAATAAAAAACACAAAATCTGAACAGTTTTAATTCCATGGTTCATATTTTTTCTCATTGCAAGCAACTCAAAACTATATAGTAACTATTTATGGATCAAGTGTTTTTAATTTTTTCCTCAGTCAATCCTCCCACCTTCATGTTTCTCAGCCGGTCAGAGAAAGTTTTAGATATCCCTGAATTTCTCCATGCATTTATATTGAATTAGATTAGTTGACAAGAGTTTATCACTCAGGAAAGTATCTAGCAGACAAGGAAAGAAATGGCTGAAAGTGCAAATAAATTACAGTGCCTTAATCTCTGGAGATAGTACAATTCCAGGAAAAAGCATCAATATAATTGCCCCCCCTCCCCCACTTCACCTGCCACCCCTGCAATGAAAAAGTAAGACTGTAAATGAAAAGTTTCAAGCCAGATAAGTTAAAATCCAGTCATAGGTATGGGACAGAGACAGAAATTGTTCAGAAACTGAAAAGTTC
>PPHD01013692.1:0-17164 GCA_002909625.1 Bambusicola thoracicus | reverse complement strand
TTTCCTTATTTAAAAAAAAAAAAAAAAAAAAAAAGCACAAACCTTTTCTTATTGTTTAATGGTAAGTATTGCCAGCTGGGGAATAAAGTGTTATTCAGAGATCATACTTACTTTTCCTCAAAGCAAAACTTTAAACTGATTTTTCTCACTCAGCTGTCTCATCTAACCCAAATCCAACTACTCCTCTTTCCCCTACATTATGTGAAACAGAGCAGAATCTCACTTTGTCATTAGTTGCCATATGCAAGTGCAAGAGCATCCAAAAAATACTCTCTCAGTATTAGGTGCACTCTTCACACGGTTGTGCGTACACACATACAAAGTTCCAAGAGTTTACCATTTTTGGCTTTCAGAAAAAGCTACCAACAGTTAAATCTAACAGTTAAATTAAACATTTTTCATAGTACACATTTCATTGAACTTTCATTGAAGGCTGTAGGTCTGCTTTACATCCTTGACCAAAAGGGTTATAAAGAGGGACCGCGGATCTTTTCTGTTTTTGCGGACTGTTATCTTTCCCCTCAACGCCTCTCCTGCAAGAATGAAGAAAAAAAAACATTAACATGCTTACATTACTGTATCATGTACACTAAGTGGACAAATGCATTAAGTATGTTTATGTTGCATGAGAAGTTGCTCTCAATTAATCAGAGTCTACAAAGGTTTCCTTTATGTTTTCAAAGCTCTAAGCAACAGTCCTAACCATCTACATTTAAATTGGTTGAGGTGTTGAGTCATACAGATGCTTTACCTCTCAGCTGACTCACCAAGTGCTCAAGCAAGACACTAACTTTGAAGTCAGAGGACCTAAATCTTGTTTGAGGTCTACAAGAATTTATTTGATGGCTTTCATTCAGGTATCCTAAAGGTAATTTGTGCCTCAGACTTATATGCATGTTATAAGTTTGTTTGAAAGCTCAGGAATTACAAATGCTGTTTCAATAGCCTGACCCAAGCTAAAAGTTACACACTTTTTATATTTAGGAAACTACACGAGTCAATATTCTAGTAAGTCAATAAAAAAATCCACAATTACAAATGTTGCTTCATATTCAAAGGAAATACCACCTCTAAGGGATTTTTAGTCACATTTTAAATGAGCTTACTAAGCAGATATCTCAATTTCACAATGCTTTTGTGAAGATCGCTGCTTCTGGATATTAGTAAAAATTAATCCCGATTTATTTTCAGTCCTTAACAAGGCTTGTAATATCAGTTATATTAGCAACCATGTAGGAAATCCACTCAGACATTTCACACCATAATTTGCAAAGACGAGTGCTCAAGGTCTACAGCATTAAATTCTCTGCAACTCTTCTTTTAGTCCTTGCTCCATTCACTTTCATGCCTCACACTCACCATGCTCATTGTTGCTTTCTTAACGTGATTTTAAAAGCTACTGTTTGTGATCTGCTAAGGAGTTGAAAAAAGAATTGCAAAAAATGGTTTCATAGTTTACAGAGACAGATTTGCCCGGTAGAAGGACAAGTCAGAGAAAAAATGCATTATAGCTTCTCTTCAGTGGGAAAGCTTAACTTAGTTTGAACATAAAAACATTTTTAGAAATGCACTACGAAATTCATGACTTCATGTTAATGTTCTCTAATACCGAAGGTTTTTGAAACTGCATAGACTGAATCTCTACAAGCAGAATTAAAATTCTATGACTTAAATCATCCCAGACTGCAGTCCTGACACATAAAACATTTTAATACAAAGCAGTACAACAAATAAAGCAATGATCTAAATATAATTTCAAAAAATATGGCTGACTTCACAGAACAGAACTCTCAGATTCTGTTTATATGACAATTTCTGAAATAAAGCATTTTTCTCAGCTATTTTTTAATCCAGTAACCACATTAGATCTGCCTTTCTAAACAATCGTTTCTGAGGGCTGAACCAACCAGCAGCACTGCAACCAAGTAACAGAAAGGTAGTTCTGAACAATTAATCAATGTCACATAGATACAAGATGACTGATGTTTTTTCACCATTGTCCTCTCCTACAAGCTGCCTGGAGGAAGCTGTGGGACTCAGCTGCATCACCTTGCTCTTATCACGCTTAGCTGAATGCAAGTAAACTACACAGTGCCATTGCAGTTTGATTAGGACAAAACTGAATGCATTATGATCCCCTTCCAGCATTTTTATTAGCCTTTGGTAAGTGCTGAGCTTTGTCCAAAAAGAACAAACAGAAGAATTCAGCAGAACTGCTGTACAAGCTTGCTAACACAGTATAGGAAAAAAAAAAAAATGCATTCCTACTTCTATACTGACCCACTACCAAGTAACAAATCTCATTACATGCTCCGCAGAACACTCCGTACGCACGCTAACCCTTAACACTCCTGATCATTTATTTCGGTTCTGACTTTCATCACCACTGAAATCATAAGCAATCGTAACTTTTAATTATGTCTCTGCAACAAAATCACCCATACAGAGATTCTGTGAGATAAGACACTTTTCAGTGCAAGAGCCTCTGCCACAAAGTTATTTAGGCCAAGCAACCAGTATTTTTCAGTTTTTAACTTAATTCATATGATTTGACTGAACCCGAAGATTTCATACAATCTTCTACGTACGTATCCATAATACCTATGTAAAACTTGAAATGATCCATAGCAATGAGCTTGCAATGTGAAGATCCTCCCTGCCTTTTAATACAGCTTGGTATCCTCTCACTTTTTGATTACAAAAAATGTGGAATGAGTAAATGAAGGCATGCAGCAATCAAGATTTTTCAAGGCTTTTTTCTTTTCTTTTTGTGGAAGAGTTTAATTAAACTAATGGCGAGGCAAGTGTGAACATGGTACTCAAAGCATTCTTTATTCTGACTACCCGTTAAAGCTCAAGATCTTCAACTTCAAAGACCTTAAGATCTGTCAAAGAAAAAATCTCACTGAAATTGTTCCAAAGAGAGCTCCTACAAGACTGCAATAGACTTCTGCTAAAAGACACCTTAACTACCTAACTGCCATAGAAATCCCTGCTCCAAGATTGTGACAATCCCCTACACAGCAATAACCACAGGCCTGTAAGTAGTAGACATATAACTATTAACAGTTACACATCAGTGAGATTTGACACCTCTCTTAAAGATAAGTTCTCAAACAAGACTGACATTTTAAACAAAATCTAGTTTTCCTCTCTAATTTAAACAAACTGGAGTCACTATCTTGAGCAACACTGAGGTCTAGCAAGTAACTGAGAAAAAGCAAGACTTAAAAGCATCACTTTGGAAGAGCTGGGTAGCAAGAGTTTCCATATATCATCCATCTTCTGAAAACGAATAGGAACAATGAAATGTAGAAACCATTTCATGCAGGACAGAGAGCATTTCCCTTAAACTCAATAACTTGTCCTTAATCTCCTTGTTCGTCCAATTAATCTACAGGCACCTACAGTGGATGAACCGTCACCTTCCCATTTGGCCACGTCACTTACTGAATCACCAACTCCATCTCCAATGAGCAGTTTCTGAATTGAGCAGAAATTGCTGACTTCCAGTATTATTCATCTCCTCTGTGACGCTCTTCTTACACAGTCTGTTTAGTTTAAATACCTTTCTGCCTCTTCATTGTTCAGCCTGTTGTGAAACTATCTTAAGGTCCTGTGTTTTCCTGTCATACATGAGCCTATTCTTTGGCATACTTCTGAACTAAATAGTTGCTTCAACACCCCAGGTCAAAACTGAAACTAGGCAGATCTAAAGAAGTCTACACAGCATGTTAAATAAGTTAAGAAAGCCTAGTATGTCTGCCTAACATCTACAACCCACATTTGGCACTGCAGTGATTCCCAACATAGATCAGGCACCAGAAATACTTGCCACAAAGGACTGCAAGTGCCATGCATATAATTCACCATAAAGTACAGCTGTAGGAGCCAAACTCACTCACCTAGAACTAGTCTCAATTCACTACGTTGTGTAATAGAGATCCATTGAATGGCCTGTCTCAGTCTTTCTCTCAACAGCTGGAATAAAACTCTGAGAAAACCATATTACTCCTGCCATGTGTAGCATATCTCCTTGCAATTTCAGACTGTGCAAAAGGAAATACAGTGTGGCACAAGAAGTCTGTGCAACCTTTCTTATATATAGAACCTCTATTACCTTTCAGTGCTAAGAGATTCTGTCCACTCTGTGCCCAAAATGCACTTTTACAGATTGTTCTGACAAGTCAACAGGATAATTTTAAGCAGCGGACTTCATGAGTTACATCATAAGACATGGAACATCTAGTCTGACCTCAAGATCCAAGTTTAAACAATTACTAGATATCAAATGCAAACATCATTTTTTGAGATATTACTTGTAAGTAAACAAGTGACTGTTCTAAAGACACCACACTGAAACTGTAGACAGGCAAAACAAACAATAAAATGCCAATTAGGAACCAAATTACCCCACTGGGATACATAATACTGAAGTATTTCAGTATAAGATCTAAACACTCAGACAGACTAACTGCCAGTGTTGGATTTGTGGTATTTTTCTTTTTTTCTAAATGTTCTTCCGTTTGTAAATTTACAAACAGCTAACTAGTTATAGAGACCGGGGAGTTAAAGATAATCAAGGATTTTATGGGGGGCTGGTCATGTAAGCCCTTCTATTTTGCTGTGCTAGCCCCTTTTAGCTCCACTGATAAACCAATCAAGGCTTTATTTCCACTGCAAGACAATATGAAGAACACAAAATGCCGACAATATGCTGTTTTATTGCTAATAGAATTTGCTTGCATATAGATATGGGTTTTAACTTAATGCACTGTTACTGAACAGATTCTGTTGCCCCTTTAATAAAAAGCTTAGAAAAATAGTTTTATCTAGTAAATGCTTGGGACAACCAAATGAAAACGATATCCTGTACTTATTTTTCTGCTTCTAAGATGTAGTAGGAATATCTCAATAAACAACGAAAGGAAAACATTCACATTTGGAACACTTGTAAGAGAAAGACATGGCTTTGGCATCTGAATTTCAATTTTTAAAGACTTTTTCAAGCTATTAAAACAGCTGCTGTGAAAAGCCTTGTACTCTGTAGGGAGTCCACAATACAATACTCTTGTCTGAGACAAAACAGTTTTCTGGCAATAAAGTACCACGTGGCTTCTTTATTTCTACTGCACGCTAAGCAGTTAAAGTCTATCCAACACGCTGATGCTTTTTTTGGTTTTAATTCATCATACATCAGCTTCAAGTCTCTCAAGCCAGTCTGTGAGGAGGAAAACTAGTTCTTTGAATACGTGACTAGTAAGAGACTTCCCCCACTCCTAAAATAAGTCAAATCAACAGAAATTATCCATTAAAACTATACACAAAGCACCCTATCATATTTACTTATCAAGCCAAAATTCAGTAGCAAAGCAGATGTAGTAGGTGTAATTTTTTTTGTTCCAGTCTCCACACCTTTGGATCTAGGTTAAGCCCCTCTTATTTCCTCTCTCAGAGGATATGCAAATACTGCACACCTAGCCCAGGCTGCACCAGGAATGGTAGAGCAGGGAGGATTAATTACAAGTCCCATCCTTTGGCTTGTAATGGTTTGATTCTGTTACCATTAGCATCAAGACAAAAATATTCAATCTTTTTTATGGCTGAGAAAATAGATTTACTTATACAATAAATAACCTGGAGAACTGAAAAAAATTAAGAGGGTTAACATGGCAGAACAAAAGAATTCTGCCGTGGCATGAAGCAGCATTTCCCTGATAAATACCCAGCAGGTTCAGATAACTGTAAGCTCAACTGATTTTGCAGAGCAAATCAAAACACAGTTTTACAACCACTTCAGGTTTATCCCCAAAAGCTGTGAACCATCTGATAGAACTAAAGCCAACTTGGCTACTTTGGTCAGAATCAGAAATCCGAAGGAACCACTTTTCTTTACTGGAAAAGAAAAAACAAACAAAACCATGATGTCTAGAAGACACATTTACCAAACAGGAGAACATTTTACATGTATTTTATACCAACAAAACTCTCTTTTGTGGCCCATTAGAATACTGGAAGAAAGTGTCCCCACTGCACCATAATAAATCAGTCAGTATTTAAACCAAATATGTAAGTAAGCAACTTTGTCTTTAAAACAGTTTTAAAAATTGAACAAAATTTGAAATTAGACCATGTGGCATATCATGTGTGTTGGTTTACTCATTTTGCCTTCTTTAACTGAATAAGGACTACACTACTTTTTAAGCATGCACTTAAAATAACATGACTTGGAAGAAAGATTTTTGGAATGCTAAAGGAGAAGACAACAGTTATTTAGAAATAAAGCAACATTCTCATGTAAGTATGAGGGAATGCTCTCTGCCCTGATGGACTTACATCCTCCATGAGCAACAAATATCCCAGAGAAATTAATAATAGAATCACAAAAGAGAAGGAGATTATGCCCAAGTTTCTCTCAGAACCTTGCACTAAAAATGACAGCTCCCCAACAAAATTGGTAATTCTAAAGAAGATATAAAATTAGATGAAATGAATAAAAGGGAAATGGGGGCTTGATGATAAAGAGAAGGAAGCAAATAGAAAGAAAAGAGAAACATGGCAGTAGCAAGATTTGTTACTGAAAGAACTGTTGTTACTGTTAAAGAAATATGAGCTAAGAAAAGAAAGGAAGAAGTTATGACAAAAGTGATTTTGAAGGTCAACCAGGTTGTGTTCACTGCTTCAAAGCACACCATTTCTGCAGTTGTCTTGAGAAAGTCATGGCAAGTAGACAAAAATTCTAGAACCAGACACACCTCCCAATAATTTCATAAGTTTTGTAAATGTCAAATGATCTATGTAATATTAAGTAATGTGCATATTCCAACAAATGTCACTGCACTTTTAAAAAATTCCCTTCACACTCTATGACATTGAAACGTAATGAACTGCAGCACAGAGACCTTAGTCAGCCTCGTCTAGAAAGAGAAGCCGAACAGAACACAAGCTAAGCACAAATGCATCCAAGTATGTGTGCATCTCAAGTAGTGACAGGATTTAAGAATACACAAATATAAATTATTTAAGAACATAAATCCAAACATGACAAAAATGATTTGCCATGTAATACAGATCAATGTGCCTTTAGGAAAGAAGCACCTGGTAAAAAGCTCTGATGGTAACAAGCTGCTTCATTACTCCTCCACATCACCACTAAGTCTCTTGACTTCAGTTTATTTTGTAGAATCCACGTAAGTTTCTGCACACGTCTCCTTCAGTATGTCTGGCCTGCTTACAAACTTTTCAGTTTAAGGCTACATATTACCATGAGTTTATTAGCTGACAGAAGAACCAAGCAGCACTGCCAGATCCTCTCTATCCTGATAGCCTGTAAAAAACCATGGCCTTTAATATAAGTAACGTTGCTTTGATGCATGTTTCTCTGCTGCACAACTATTCCTTGATGGTAACGAACACGTTGCTGTATTTACAAAGCAAAGAATATTTGACTACTTGCGTGGAAAGTTACTTTCAAAACTGAATAAATGTAGCTAATTAAAACCACCAATAAGTATCAGTTTAGTCCTCTAAACTTTACTTCAGCAAAAAGTCTGAACTTCAGGTTAACCCTGATGACAACAAAAGCTTTTTTATTTGCTTCACATCTGAGATGGAGCAAATTACGGTAGCTATCAATTTTATTTCAACATTCAGCATATCCAAATGACATCTTCCATACTTCAATGGATCATGTTCTTGGCTGTGAGTTCTCTGAAACCATTTCCTATTTACAGAGTAATCCCACAGCTCCAGGTACAAGACGCATCCACACACTCATGATTCATGTTAACAAGTACAGCAAAGTTTATGGGTGGTACAAGAATTTCCATGCTATTACTGATACTTAAGAACACAACTAACATCAAAATTAAGAGAACATTAACAGCAGCACTCTGGTCTTAAATTTTTCTTGCATCAGAGAAAAGACATTTGAAACACAGTAAGATTTCTCATTAAAAACACTGTATGGTACTATGTCAGTGTTGGACATGTGCCCATTTATATATACATTTGACGTTAATTTTGTGGAATACATAGATATGGCCTACTGCTTTGCTTAAGAAAAAAAATAAATAAATAAAACCCTAAAGAGTAGCTGAAAGACTTTATTACTAATCCTTTTTGATGCTTACATAATTCTTGAAATGTTTTAGATTTACATTTAATGATAATAACAGTGTAGCACAACTGCTGTTGCACAAGGACTGAATTTAAATACCTGCTTCTACAGGAATTGGTTTCTCCAGAAGAAAAACTGTTTGTTTCCAGTGTGTTTTGGTACACAGGGGACCAGTTGAAAACAAGACCTGTATGGGAAGAGTTCAAGAGTTTGATTAGATAACAACATTTTTAATGTAAGACTACATCAATCAATTACTAAACACACATGCATATGAGTGTTTGCTACAGCAAAACAGTCTTGCTGCCAAACACTTTGACGTAGAAAAAGAGCTCAAAAAGTATTTTCTCTTGAAGTTATTTTTAAAATGCATACCACCACATACCTTGTTGTGACACCCTTTCTCAAAAAATATATCGAAATAACCTGCAATTGCCTGTAGTAAAGAAAATACAAACAAGATGAAGAATGACAGTCAAAAAAAATGTATAACAAATATATTAAAAATTATGGATGCATAATCTGAATGATAGTTAATTCATTCATGTGTTTTTTTCTTTCTAGGCTAAGTCCAGAACAGACAACATGGTGGCAAATACATCTTAAAGCAATAAAACATTTATGTTGAATCACCTGCTTTAGCTTTTCAACTAATGGCACTCTACAGAACTTTGGAAAGCTCAGAAATGAACCAAGGAGACACTAAGGGACCTTCATGACAAATTAATACCAGATGTTGGAACTGCCAACTCTTCCATCCCTTAAGCAAGAGGTCCTATCACTCATTCAATGCTTAGAATCTCATTCTGAGTTGAATTACATCCTTGTCTCTAATATGCCTTTTTCAGTGAAAATTGAGAAGTTTGACAAAGTTTTATTGACCCACCAAGACTACTTTTACTGATGCAGAATCTTTTTTGGATACTAGTCACATATCTAAGGCATAAAGATACCTCTCAATCATTACATCAATACTGTTGATATGCTTGTAAATAAAACTTAATATATGATTACTGGATAAGGGAAGATAAAGGTTGAGATAACAAAAATGCATTAAGAATTGAAGGGAAAAAAAACTGGCTTCCAGAGAAAATGAGACTACCAAGTTATATTTTCGAGCAGAAAGCAAAAACACTGCACCAAACTCCAAGGAGACATATCACAGCTAGGGTGGATGCACACAGCTAGGCACTTGGCAGCAAGAAGTAACATCTGACATGCTACCCTGAGAAAACATCCCCAGATAAACATTTTTAGGGGATTAGGTTCAGGCTAAAAGGAGACTTCAGTTACAAGCAAAGAAACTATCTCCCCCTGCTACCTGCTTGCTTCCTGTGCTCAGGGATAGAGGACTTTGTATGCCTTCTGTAAAGAATCAGGACAAATAACTTAATTCCTTGCATTATTAATGTTCTCCCAAACAAAAAAACCTAAAACACTGCCCTTGACTATCTAAATCAAGAGGCTGTATCAGTGATAATTAGACATCACAAGGTCTACCATATGCAGGGTTCCAGGGATTCTACATCATCTTCTCCACTGATTCATTAAATTATTTTTTGCAGCATTTTAAATTGATCCATTCCCTTCGATACTGAAACTGAAATAATTGTTGAGCCAGAAAAAAGACTTAGAAAAGAACATAAGGCTTTTGTTGTGACTACGAAGCCATTGATATAGGAAGTGTGTATTTACCACTATGAAACAAGCTTAATATCAAACTTGCAGAATAATTTAATTTTGGCATTTAACAGAAATCACTTGGCCTCATACCAAAGGAAGAGGGAGTGTGCAGAGCATTTGCCTATGTAAGTTTGGTAAGTAGCAAAAAAGAAAATATTCTTTTCTCAAATGCTTAACAGCTTCCCATCTTGAATTTTCCTACAACTACTGAGCCAAAAACAAAGTAACATTTTCTTTCCTATTTTTACTTTCCATAGATGAGGACTGGTATATGTGTTACCAAACCAGTGTTTGTTATCATAGGTCTTAGAATTAGTAACTATCGAAATCATCTGGAGATAAAAAAAATCACTTCAGAGAACAGACTGAGAACAAGAATACAATTCCATTACTTGAAACTGTATGGTGGTGCTTTTATTTATTTTTTAATAAATCACTGGTCTAAATAGCTCAGAACAAACAGAATGCTCATCACTAGTGGCATTTTCTCAAACTTGCACTCATTTTTCCATAAAATTACATTACACTACTAATAAAAATATTAACATCTAGAACAGGTTTTATAAAAACACCTTTTGTCTTTGTTTATAGAGAAACATTTCACTTTATGCATATTCAAAAATAACTACACTGTATTTAAAATGCTACTTGATCTACGTTCTCACAGATTTCCCCCAGAGTTATTCCTCACAGCAAAGTCAAAGTCCTGGAAATTCACTACTGAGTTTCATGCTTCTGATAAGTACCTCAATAATGTGGTACCCAGAGAAGAAATCAGAAAGTCAAAACACCAAGTAATGCAAAACTATTTGATTACAATCTTTTCAGGCATATATATATATATATATAACTTCTCTTCCATTTTAATTTCTGTTATTTTTTAGTAGAGTGCTCTGTTACTGAAATGCACAATAAAAATGTTCTACACTTAAGCGCATTTCACCGAAATAATTCAAAGTACAAAGTTCAAAGCATTTTCAGGGTGATTTCACTTTAGAACATTACCACACATGGCAGAAGCTACAACAGTTATTCACAAACTTCTATTAAATATGCACTACTACAAAGAAAGCAATTTCCAGTGCCTACAGGCTGAAGAAAGAGTAAATCCTCCCTTTTTGTAGTAAAATTTAAACACAGAGCTAAGCAGCAAAAAGGTAAGGAAAAAAATCACCTTGCAGACGCACAGTAATCTCACTGACAAGAGCATATTAAAAACGAAATAAAGGGCTGGCCAGATTTTAATGACAGGTGCAAAAATATTTTAAAAAGTAACTTTAAAAAAGATTGTAATCAAACTAATGAAAAGGCACAAGACAATAATGTCACTGTAAATGTTAGGTGATGTTTTGTAACCACTGCACTGGTTTCTTTTGTTTTAAGCATAATAACAGTTATTTCTTCCACTGCAGTTTTGTTTTTGCTCAGCCTTTGACAGATCATTTACAACTTCACCAGGCATAAACCATCAAGAACTTCTCTGGCAGAATCTTTCAAATGCCAGTCTCTTGAATACCATACAACAAAAATGATGGCTTTTAAACTGGTAATAGATAACTAAAACTCTACCTAAACACATGTTCTAGCCTCAAAGGATGCTAAATATAAAAAGTGATACAGAAATATTATTCTTCCTGCTTTCAAGTAGATTACCAGGAAAGAAAGCAGAGCCATGATGACAAAAACCTCAACCTCAGAATAAACTCCCCCCAACTAGCTAGGGACCTAAGAAGGTTAAATACAGAGCAAAAGAAATACTTAGGAACAGATTTGAATTACTGAGATGGCAATGGCTAGCAAAAGTTCACTCAACAATTTAAAAAATACATTCGTGAAATTTGTATAGTATCCAGTAACTTCTCCTCAGTTTCACCCAACACAGGTTTTGACAAAGAATTCTAAGAATAGCCTAAGGTCTTCACCTATCATTGAGGGATTCTAAGGTGTTCATGCAAGCATGTGAACTGTAAATGAAGCACATCCTCTCAATGCAACTAATTTCTTCAACAGATTTTCTCCCCTCATAACTGATTTATCTTGAACCTACTTTTTCATTTATTCATATAAGATGTACAAAATAGATTAAGATCATAAAAGCTTTAGAGCTGCAATAGGTGCACGTATTCTTCACTTATATTCTTCAGTTTACAACCTTAGCTGAAACGGGAAGAAGAGACCAAATTTTAATTCAGACATATCTGAACAGTAGGCTTTTTTCATAACGACAGTCTGTTTTGTGCAGCTTTTTAACAGGATAAAACAAATGAGATTGCTTGACTCCTTATGGGAACTCAAAGGCAACCTTACCAATTCACTTAGGAACAAGGAAATTAAAAATTATCATCATCGCTATCACCTACAGTGAGTAATTTATCATTCTTGCTCTTCACTAGTATCATGTTCCAACAGTGAGCGGCTACAACAAATACAATTAGACAGCTGGTCACAGAATTGGGAGATAATGCACTTTTGATGGAGTTTATCCAAGCATGGAGATGGAATGTTTGTAATCCACGCAGCAGAGTTGCTGCCTTTGTTGTTTTTTTTTTTTTAAACTGTGATAAAACCACTCCCTACTAAAAATAAATTTTTTGTTTGTTTGTTTTAAAAGGAATACAAATCTGGATATCACTGAAGAGGAGATTACCAGTAAGTGAACAGATCATAAGGCCAAATCCTGCTTTGTAACAGGATATCGTGGTCTTTCCTTTAAACAGGCATCAGACATTCAAGGTGTGTTTTGCAGCAGTACCCAACTCACAACTAAATAATGTCTTTCCTCACTTAAGATTTAGACGCTAATGCTCATTTTTGGCTCACAAGTACAAGACTGGACACTACGGGACTGAGCTGCCTAACATAGAAGACTTAAACGTAGATTTTCCTAACCCAAAACAATTTTCAAGGCAACTTAATTTCCTTTTTCTCCTGACGGTTTTAATACATCAGTCACGTCCCGTGGTTCATTACCCTTCTTTCACCCCCTTCCTCCCTCCAACTTCTTATACACATCCCCTGCTCTTTGACAACATCTCCCGGGAGCAATGAAGAGATACTGCCATTTTCCTCCCAAGGGATATTGTTATTCAGCTCGGAAAGATCAACCATGATGGACTCACAGGGGAAACACTCGCAAACAAAAGAGTAAGTTTGTCAAATTGATTTCTACACTGAGAGTAATCACCGTTTTATTTTATCTCAAAAGCACACACAGTGATCAACTCAGAATACAATTAATGTAATATTTTCCCAGCAGCATCTATTAGCTGATATTAGCCAGATGTCTCATTAAAATCAGCAGTGACAAACCCTAATTCATTACCACGAAAATACACTCTCGCAGACTAATTAAATTTATTTTTGGCCATTACCTTTGTAAGACTGAAATAAAGCCAACATGCACTTAAAAGTGCTTTGAGTCTATAAAATACAACGATTCCAAACAACTGCTTCATCGTTTTATTATCTTCAGTCTTAGAAATCTTACTACTTCTAGGACTCCACTAGGATACTACTAAGAAGAGTGTGCTAAGTGGCAAACTATAGGAGAGAAAAAAAAGAAGCACGAATACTTGCTCTGAGGAAAGCTTAGACTCCTCTCACCCCAAAATAACTTCTGAAACACTAAGCACCACATTCCAAACAACTCAAGAGAAACAAGTATAAATAAATTAATAAGAGGTCAATTTCTCTATTAAGGCTGAAAGTAAACTATTTCAAACACTATCTACTAAAGGGGAAAAAAGCAGAGTTTAGAGATATTAAACATCTTACCACTGAAATTAGAGGAGTTGCCTCTCCTAGAGGTCCTTAGGGTGTTCTAAGTCATAATGAAAGTAAATGCACTAATTAGTTGGTAAAGAGACTGCATTATTAGTTTGATTCCTGTCACTTTTTACTACTTAATGACTGTCACCGCAGAAATGGAAACAGGTTGATGGGAAGAAGCAGCAGACTGTCAGCTAAACGTTAATTTCTTCAACAATTACTTCTACATTGCAAGCTGCAACCGGCTGAGGCTACAATTCCTTGCTCTGTATACTTGCTAAATTACCTCTCATTGGTGTATGCTTCTGCAAAAACAATTCTAGTAAAAGCAACAGTGCTTTCCACACTGCTAATACATCTCTAAAGAATGCCTATTGCGCACCCACTGCAGTACCTTGGAATGATGCAACATGCAAACCCACGCCCCATAACCCAGATAACAGTGCAAAAGAGTAGCTGATGTACTGTAGGATTCACAAGATATTAATACATGCCAGTGCACCTAACCTTTTCACACATCTGGATTTCAAAGACAAGCTAAAGAAGCAGTCAAAGTCTTGACAAAAATGCTGGTCTGAATTTTGCACTGCTGTTGATAGCAACACTATGACAGTCTAAGGACAAAAAAAAGCATTTTCACACTTATACAGCACAGAAAGGGCTGAGAATAAGCCACTTTGAAATGAACTTCAGGTAGGAAACTGAAGAACAAAATATACAAAGCATACAAGGATGGATTTTCCAATTGTTAATTTTGTGAAATTTGTTATGTAAAAAAAGGTAAAATGTTTTAAATGCCTATTTAAAAAGGGGGGTGGGGAAGAAAACGCCCAGTTAAATACTGTGGGAGAAAGGATGTGGAGCTTGTGGAGCAGGTCCAGAGGAGGGCCACTTTCATGATCAGAGGGCTGGAGCACCTCTCCTTTGAAGAAAGGTTGAGAGAACTGGCCTTGTTTAGCTTGGAAAAGGGAAGGCTGCAGGGAGACCTCACTGCCTGGTCTGGTGGTTGGTGACCCTGCACATGGCAGGGATGGGTTGAAACTAAATGATCTTTTAAGTCCTTTTCAACCCAGGCCATTCTATGATAATATGATTATGATTCTGTATAGAAACCAGAAGCAGATGCAGACCAGAAAAACATCAGATGTTATTTTCAAAGGACAAATTGCAATCCTAAAGCACCTCCCCCAAAATTCTCAAGATAAATAATGGACTTGTATTGTTCATTTGCTGCAAGGTTAGGCAGGCTGATATGATGGATGAACTGTCAACCCCCACCTAAACTTCTACAATTCATCATAGAAAGAGTGGAAATTTCTCTCTAAGTGTCAATAAACCTAAATGATGAAGAGTAAAATACTTTACAGAGTTCTGATCATTTTTTAAAACCTGCATTCACTGCAAAATTTCAGACACACCATTCTTCCACCTACTCCCTCCCCTTCACCCCAGAAGTCGCAAAATTCAGGTGTTTATGTACCTGGATTTACACGTTCATAATACATTTGCCAGGAGAACAGAATTGAAACAAAGTTTTTGTAAACATCTATTGCTAGGGAAAAATGATTTCTAAGAAATAAACTATTTTACTTTATCCAAGCATTAAAGATGACAAAGAATTTGGATCAATTTCCATCTGCTAATCAGTTATTCAAGAAGTGTCCACATTAAGTAAATTAACCCATGATTCCATTAGATCTTGGTCAGAAATCAAAGCTGACCTTGCCACTAAGTAATAATAGTTGTTTTATGAATATACAACTACTTTGCAACAGGAAGGATTTTTGAATGAACAATAAAAATCAGTAGATTTCCATTTAATAAAATCACAGACATTACTGTGTCTTTACTTAATCTGGTGATAAATTCACATGCACCCTTCTGTACAGCAACTGTGTTGACAAATGCAGCAGTGTGAAATTACATGCAGACCCATCCAAAACCAATTTGACTTGGGCATCCAAGACGTTGTTGTGGGTCTATTTTTCTTTACACAGAAACATACTCTTTGTGTCTGTATCAGACAAAGCCCACATCTTTGATTCACATAGACACGCAAAGTGTAAATAGATTGTCTATCTGTACTTCATCTTTACCCCAGCTGCACTGCCTTCAATCCCCCATACCTCCTCTATACAAAGTCTAAACACCTTTCTAAGTTTAAGCTTCATGCAAATCCAAATCTATAATATAAAACAAAGTAATTGGAGTCTACTTTTGTCTTACAGGACAGAAAGGACTGTAGAAGTATCAGTACAACTCTGGCTCCCTATAACCACTCCTTTATACCAAAGGATGCAATCTTGGAGACAAAGAACAAAATTAGAGTCAAGGTAGCGCCAAAACTTCTACCTTTTCTCATTCCCCATCTGGTTCTCCAAAAAATTCCCTATCAACTTCAGCCTATCTTAGCCCTTGGAAGAAAGATTTTGTTGTATTCACACACTTTAAGGTCTTACTCTGCGTAACTCTCGAGGCAAACACATTATACACACCTAATAGATGACAATTCAACAGCTTTTCAATATCTACTTCTTCTGGTCTGTCTTCTACTGTTCTACTTGTATGTCTCGCCAATTCAATCATAGATTAGATACATATTATTTTAATAAAAATTATCAGTCTAGCTCACTTTGTAATTGACGAAAACTTAAGTTGATTTAAAATAGAAGAGTTTATTTCAAGAGGTCAGATTGGAAAAAAAACAAATGGGGAAAGCAATTGCCAACTTTGCATTATGACTGTGGCTCCTAGCTCCTCTCATGAAAGCTGCTATGAATTAAATGCTTCTAAGCAACAGAACTATGATATAACTGGTATACAGCTGAGAGGCTTAGAGGCTCTCCAAGGTTTTGATAGGCTTCATGCAAAGTAATACATTCTGAACATATTCCTGTGCTTTCTCAAGTAACCAGCAAACTGAAATAGATTACCCAAAGTGAAGCTGTTTCCTTGAATCACTGAAGCAAGAGTAGCATATTAAAAATAAACATACGTAGGAAGAGACCAGAGTTTCTCTATTTTATTTTTACTATTTTTATTAAACTTAAAAACTCTCTTCAGAGAACAGTGACCAATTCATTCTTCATCATAATGGTAACAATCTGTCTGAAAAGTTGCGTTTCAGGAAATGAATGGTCTAGAAAACAGCAAGAAGAATACTAAGACCCATTATCATATTATCATAGAACGGCCTGGGTTGAAAAGGACTTAAAAGATCATATAGTTTCAACCCGTCCCTGCCATGTGCAGGGTTGCCAACCACCAGACCAGGCTCCCCAGAGCCACATCCAGCCTGGCCTTGAATGCCTCCAGGAGTGGGGCATCCAAAACCTCCTTGGGCAACCTGTTCCAGTGTGTCACCACCCTCTGAGTGAAAAATCCCCTCCTAATATCTAACCTAAATCTCCCCTGTCTCAGTTTAAAACCATTCCCCTTTATCCTATCACTATCCACCCTTGTAAACAGCTGTTCCCCCTCCTGTTTATATGCTCCCTTCAAGTATTGGAACATCACAGTGAGGTCTCCCCGCAGCCTTCCCTTTTCCAAGCTAAACAAGGCCAGTTCTCTCAACCTTTCTTCAAAGGAGAGGTG
>PPHD01013691.1:0-17164 GCA_002909625.1 Bambusicola thoracicus | reverse complement strand
AGGTCAGCAATATCATCAATATCTTCTTCTCCTGTCAGTGTTGTGAGGGTGTTGCCTAAAGCATTCAGTCTTTTCCCAATGTTTGGATCCATATGAACATCGATACCACACATCTTCCATAATACATTCAGTGTCCAGGTTCCAGCACTACTACTTTCTGAATTTATTAAAAGAAAAAGGTATGTTTAACCAGTTAGATAAGACAGCATTTATCAGTTATGAAGAAATGTCTTTACTGTCCACTTGGGAACATCTTTGAGGAAAATCTATCCCACAGCTTGTTGCTACAACTTCGTAGCTACTAAGTTAATATTTATTCCAAAAAAAATGAAGTACACAGACAAATCTAACGAAAATAAATACCCTTCAGCAAAGATGATGATGAAAACAGGATATCTAATAGCAGGAAGTCTAAAGGATGTTCATCTGCATGAAACGAATACACAATTTTTTAATCCCTCCCTCCCCCCTTTTTTTCTTCTTTTAAAAGTGTCAAGTCCTTGAACAGTGAGGCCAGAGGATGATAAAGGTATAGCATGTCGGCTGAATACCATGTCTTCTAAGGATTTTTCTAATGAGTGCCACCTTGTATCACCAAAATTTAGAACTTGTAAAAAGCAGAACTACAGAATGTATTTTTTTCCCTCTAAATGAATTAATCCTGTTTCTCTCCACTCAGAATTCCACCCACGATAAATTTGCAGGTATAATGACTAAGATAGACAGTGTCATTTATTTCTGAAGCATGTCAGAACTCAGCAGGAGTGGCTGGGAGGAGAAAGCAGAGGAATAACAGGAGCTGTCTCAGGAAGCACTAAGACAGTAAACAGTGCTGTTACAAAGAACTATTCTACAATCAAGGAACAAACTTATACACACAAAAAACCCCACACCAATTAAATTACAACATAGTTATCAAAGGTTTTTTCTGTTTATGAATCCTTTATTTATATCTGAATTTAATTATTAAAAAAGTATATTACCTGCTGCAGCTTGTCCTGTCGTCCTAGAACATACTTCATATGTACCATCTGGCACAACACCTACATGTAAAGCACACATGTAGGTTAGGCAGACAGTTTGAAAGCTGCTTTAGACCAGCCTTTCCAAATTCCCCCTCAAGTTTCTTGTGCTCCATAATCAAGGCTTAAGCATAGCAAACTGGATTTTTAGTTTCAATTCCCATTGAATTACTTCATTCATATTTGGTAAAGTGATTTTACGCAGTAACACCGAAGTTCATATCAACTTGAAATTTCACATGAATTCTAGAACCTTCAGTCTGACATAAATGAAAATCATCTATATTAAAACACTAAAAACTTACCGAGACCTAATGACATCATGCAAAAGTAATACAACTAATCCTTCCAACATTTATCAGACAAAACTTAAAATTAATGCTCACAGTAAGACAGAGTCCCTTAATAAGGGAAAGCAACGTGTTTTAACAGTAATACAACCTTTTAGCTTCGTACTATTTTGCTTTCAAAAAGCCAAGGGTTTTCCTTTTCTTTGTGGGGACAGCTCGGCAGTTTAAAAAGAAGCAACAAAGGGTAAAAGGAGATTTATATCTGCAACTCTATTGTGGAGTATGCAATCATACTTACATGCATTCATGACTAGATCTCCTCTGATTTCTGGTTTCCAGTCATCCCAACTTGTCTCAAAGCCATCAGCAAAGCGGATACAGAAGTTTTTAAAGTGACCTTTGCTAACTAAGGACTCTGAGGAGCAGGCAGTGATTAATGTGCTCTCGATGGTCAGGACTAAAGCAGAGCCAGTGTCAAGATCAGCAGTATGGTTAGACTGGAAAATAATATAAAAGAGAATTTACTCAAAACTGCAAAGTTGGATAGTGACTACACACTTAATGTTTATCTTTCCCTGTGAGAAAAATGATCCCCTTCTCATTTCTTTTTGTATTTCCCCTTCTCTGCACAAAGTTTCAAAAGTATCACATCTGTTCATATAATGTCTGGAATTCCTGTTTTCTAGCAAACATGCCTACATTGTAATCACATTAGGGCAACTGAAGTTGAGCTCATCTGGAAAGGGAAAGAAAATCCACATTTGATCATGGACCAGATACTCAAGTGCTATGAACCATTTAACCTCCTAAGCACAGAACAGAAATTCAGGGCTTTAGTCTGTAAAAAAAAAAAAGGTTGTAAGTTGATCAAATGATGATGAAAAGCAGCTTTAAGACTTGCAGGATGTTTTGGTGCTTATTTTGTTATCTACAATGATTAATTTTCAGCTCTTTGTATATGATAGTCTATCATTTTGTTCACTGGCAAAAAAAACCAAACAAAGCCCTTTTCTAAAGCTATGCTTCTTTTTATACAACATATTTATTGCAAACATACTGCTTTATATACAGCTTCATTAACCAGATTTTTTTAAAAAGAATTTACTAACATTTTTTTTTTTAACATAAAAGCATAAAATTCCATCTGCTTTGTCTGGAGCTGCTAGATAGAAGATTAAGCATTACAATATTATGTCATTATGAGTTCTTGGTTATAGCCTCATTACTCCTGTATATTTCAATGTATTATGGCTATTCCTTTCTACGTCATTAAAATGATTCATTGTTGTTCTGGAATTATTTCCCTTTAAGAACATTCCCTATTCGACATTGGAATAGTCTCTGAATTCAGGGTTTTCTCTTGAAGTTATATGGCACTATCTATCCTTATAACACGCCACTGGTACGTGTATTTTATTTTTTCAAACTGCTGTCAACTGGCAATGTAATGTTTTCCATTTTGTAGTTGTGACGTACTGATCATACTTTTACATATGAAGAGACAGACAACTGCAGTTACTTCTAAGGCAGGATCAACAAAAGGAATATAGGTTACAAAGAATTATAAAGCTTCATACTTCCAAGAAAGCAAGGACCACTGATTAAGCTACCTGCCTATTTATCTAAAGAATCAGTATTCAGATTTGTGTGTCAAAACTGAGGAAGTGTCCTGCAACGTGCTGTACCCAGAAACCCGCCCAGCCTGTGAAAGGACTGCTGTGAGGCCACAAAGCATGACCCTTCAGATGCTCCACTGAGCCGCTTCTCATTAAACTTAAGACTGGAAGGGATTCCAGAAACATAATACAGTGTACATTCCCTTACAGAATGAGTTGCATTAACACACTGCACAACGCACTGTGTGTTACTTTAACACATAAACTAATTAACAGCACATGAAAAAATACATTATCGTGTATAACATATTAGAATTTCCTTGCCCTACAATACACTTCATGCCAGTGAGTACAGGTACATCTCTTTCTATAACCTAGTCTGAATTCTTAAACGAAAGTAACTGCTTGAAAAATGCATATAGAGTAGTAATTCATACTGTCATTCCCCACTTTGATTTAACAACAAATAGTTCATTTGAGCGTTTTAAAAAGGTTTTCTATTTTTAATCACATGAAAAAGATTAATTGAAATTTCTGATGCAAGTTTTCAACATTTCCTACATTTCCGTAGACTTTTCAAAGTGCTGTGCAGGCATATGGCGTAAACGAGAATCCAGTACGCTTCCCCCAAAACAGAAGCACCAACTGAAGCATGCATAATATAGTCTTGTCATAAGTTAGAACACCATTTCCACCGTGGATGCTATCACTACGGCAATTATCAACATCCTACAACTTTCTCATTGGTGTAAGAAAAAATTACATTCATGTACAAAAAAGCCATATACCACATAAAATGGGTATTTCAACAGACTCAATAGCCACATTGCTTTGGATACTTTGATTACCTGTGGTGTGTTTGTGATGGGCAGGCAAATTCCTAAGTCATTTACAGTCAGCTGAAGAAATAGAGTCCCAAAAGCCTGTGCAGAGGTTTGCTGGATTCCGGGCAGCATGTCTACTACTTCTTTTGTGGCCATGTGAATATCTTTATGCAAAGCCATTCTCTGCTCGTTCCAGTTGTCATATGCAGCCTTGTAATTCAGCCAAAATAGCACAGCTTTAGGAAGAAACCAGAATGCTTGGTTGAAATGAACTCATTAAGAAAAAAAAAAAGCACATTCACTAAAAAATGTTGGGGTTTTTTTTGTTGTTGTTGTTTTGTTTTTTTTTCATTTATACTACTTCTCCATTATTTTTATGCTGTGAATGCTTAACAATGGACATGAGTGCATATACACACATACACGTACTCCGGATGTACTTAAGAGGCTCATGCAGCAAAGGACAAGACCAGCAAAGTTAGTTTACGCACTAAAATACAGAAAACAGTGCTGTTCTTGGCTTCAGAAAGACTTATGAAAGCATATTCCTCCAAACCACCTGAGAACTGATCACCTCACCAAATCCAGTTTTTGACATGATGAGGAATTTTTAATCTGTTGGCAAGCAGCAGATTTCCTATAAATATCTCAGCTAGTAGATTTCATCAAACATTTTGGTTTGGCATGAAATAAACTGAATGTTGAACAAGAGAGCCTGTTTGCAAAATAACCCACCAAAAGTGAAAATAAAATAGCTTGCTCTGCACAAAAAGAAATTTTGCAGCAATTGTCTCTTCCATACCTCTATCAAAGGCCACAGGCTGAGCAAAAACAATTGGTCTGTTCAAAGTAATAAGGACAGCTTCTCTATCCGATGAGCCACTGATTTCTTCTCGGAGAGCATTTCTTAATCCAATTCTTGTCTTAAAATAGGCGACTTGATGAAAGTCTGAGCCAGCTTCTTCATAAACCTTACAATGTTCAGAAATGGAGAGGAGGAAAAGTTCATAGTAGGGAGGAGGTCAGGGAGGGGGAGAAATAAGTTTGTCTATTTGACAAAATGTAGAATTACAACAAGAAGTAAAAATCTTTTCTTTCCCTTTTTCTTCTTTGATCCAAATCTCCTTTGAGGACAATCAATTTCCTCCATTAGTCTCTAATCACAGTGTTATTTTTCTTATTTATCATAAAATGTTAACTAAAATAACTATTCAGATTATTTATTGTGATATCACGTATAGATTCTAAAACTTGTATTTTTTTCTAGGCACCACAAAATATTTCTGTATCATATAATTAGTGATTCCAGGTGATACCTACTCCATCGTTTGATCAAAACAAAGAAAACAAAACTATCAGTTGGCTCAGTTCTGCGTTTCTAAATCATGCTCAAGTCTGAACAGCACATGGAAAGATGGTGAGCACCAACCTGATGTTTAACAATCTGTCCTAGTGCCAGATTTAAATCCACCTGGCATTTCCCAAACAGTTTGAGGTAGCTGCTACTTCCAGGCATTGCTTTGGTTTGAAGTCTGTTTGAGAGTTCAAGTTCTATCAGTCCAGTTTCAAATCTCACAGCTCGCATTGAGGGTGTTGTAGCTGTCACTTGAATCCCCTAATGAATAAGGAAAATAGAGGAGTGAAAAAGCGTGGCTCCAAGGCAGAAAAAGTGGTGGAAATAAAACAAAAAACCTTTTTCACATTGCATCTAAAAAAAAAAAAAAAAAAAAAAAAAAAGACATGATGATTTTTCAAAATGAAACCTCAATAAGATTACTGGAACCAAACTCGAGATTCTATCTTCATGCAGAATATTCTTGATTTAGTTAGCTTTCAGGTCTAAACCAAACTATTGCACCATTAATAGCATATAGAACTATTATTTTATCATTGTAAGATTACCTTAAACTGTAGGCTCAATGAGTAAAGAAGAATTTTTGGTTTTTCTCCATCACTTGTGCCATCATGTTCATTCCAAAGAGGTATTGGCTGCTCACCTCCTATACACAATAAATATACACATGCAGAGCTTTAACACAGAAAACACTGTAAAACAAATAGGTATTAAGAAAGTAACACTGAATTAAGCCTCATTTCAATCTGTAATTTGCTAAAGTTTTATAAAAACAGATATAGGGCGAAGACATGACATGCATAGGTGCAGGTTCAGCTTGTTAAATGTAGCTAATAGTCCCCTACTGGAAATGGAGATGAAGAGGCATGATCCTCCCTCATCAGACTTTCTGCAGGAGGACTCAAAGTCTGTTAGGCAACTTGAAAATCTCATTTTCAAAATATATTAGTGCAGGAAAAAAATATATATTTTCTAATTATTTGATAGTACAAAGTAAGTGCCAACCAAATGGAAAGAGGCAGTGAAATCATATCAATATCTGTCAATAATAGAGAAGAAGGTATTCTGTGGCAATTTAATTTAGCACTTAATTCCTCATCCTGGAACATTTCATGCCAAGTTATACATCTCTAAGTTCAAGCTTAGCTACCCCTTGAGATCTGATCTACATTCCATCCTAGTTTACAGGAACAGGTTGTTACTGGGAAAGGCTAAGGCCATTAATTCTCTTGAAAAATGCCAACTCTTATAATTAGTTATTTGATGGTAAGAACTGGTAATTAAATCACAGATTTTTAAAATGTTATATACAGTAAGTTTTTATCACCCAATATTTATCTGAGTGTCTTTCCTCTCTGCAGTGAGGTTGTGAATGCTTCCTCCCTGGAAGCTTTTGTGCCCATGCTGGATGGGGCACTGAGCAACCTGGTCCAGAGGGAAATGTCCCTGCCTATAGCAGGGAGGTTGGAACTAGATGATCGTAAAGGTCGGTCCTTTCCAACCCAAACCATTCTGTGATTCTGTTTTTTTACCACCCTTAAATATTCTTAACTATGATCACGCAAAGCTACAATAGGAACCTGAGGGCTCTGGGAAGCAAGAGGGGTTACTATTTTTCCATATATTATCTGCATAGATATTAGAAGCTGTTTTTACAGTTCTCTGTTCATTACTTAGATTGTGATCTGTGAAACTCCACCTTACACTGTTTGCACTTTGCATATTATCCTTGCGTAAAAACTACCTATTGGTATTTTAGTGAAACAGAAACCATATTTAGGAAATCCACTTCAGTCTACTAAGCTAGTTGGGAAGCTCAAGCCACGTAAATTACTTTGTTATAAGCCCAAAGGACAAAGTTGTCTTTTTTCCCCATTGCTCCACATTCAGCACCCAGGCCCCAGGTCTGGATTGCTGGCGCCTGACCACCCTGTTGAATTAGCACAGTACAGAAGGCAGCAGTCACATTCAAAAGAACATCAGGCTACTACTCCCAGTACAAATTTATGGTCTGAAAAAGCAAAGAACCAACAAGTGGTAATAAATCTCTCACATAAAAACAGAGAAGAGACTGAATATATGAAACTGTGAAATGCTGTAAAAGATATAATATATATAATATACCTTTCCTATTTTGCTGCTTTATGCTCTTTCAAAAAAAAAAAAAAGAAAAAGAAAAAGAAAAAAGAATAATGATAGTTGCTAAAGCTTTGTTCTTTCCCCATGTGTTCTTTTACTACACAACACTGATGCATTTTGCCTGGAACAAGCATAAGGTGGTATAAAACTTGTTTCTTCCTACCATTCAGCAGTTCTAACATGTTCAGTTTCCTTCACTGCATCTTTTGAGGATCTGGACCTGCAGAGCTGTGTTATGTACATTCATGCGTGTGTTTGAATGCATAAACACACACACAAACACTCCTTTCACTTATACACCACTTGTTAAGTTACCTTTCCAATGTTTCCAATTATTAATGAATTTTTCCACTAAATAGTCACTTTATTTCTATAATAGCCTTTTCAGATAACTAGAAATGTATTAAAATTCAACTACTTGAAATTCCTTCCACTTGAATATGTATTCATGTTTGTTATTCAGTAACATCCTTTCTCCTACATCCTACAGCCTTTAAAACCTTAACTAATAAAAATCGTATTTCCTTTATTTCTCACAGTTATTTTGTCTACTTTATTTTTATTATTGATTAATAAAGTCTATACATTTTACATATTAGTTATTGCTTATATTAGTTATTGATTTTCTTTTTACGTATTCATTTGTTTATTCCATCTACCAACTCTTACTTCTGACCTAAAGAACACCAAAACATTTCTACTGTTCTTTACTTCTTTGCTTTTCTGTTCACCTCCTCATTTATTGTATAATACCCACAGTAAATGCTGTGTATTTTTTTTTAAACTACTGAAGAACAACTAATTTGTAAAACAAAACTTCCAGTCCATACTTTTCCCTTCAGAGTAGTCCTGTATCAGTAAAAAGTTCTGATTCTCTTTCAGACTGAGAAGATGAAGTCTCCAACAGGAAGAGCTGGAAGTGATGGGACCTATTATTAAATGCTGTGTAAATTCTGGTTCAGTCTACAAACTAAAAAACCTTTTGCCCGTTAGTTTATGTTAGAAAATAAATGTTTTGTAACTCTGACTGTGCCTAAACAGATCAACACAAATATTTCCGTTGCACATTGAAATGAGACAGCACCAAGTGATTTTGCAGCTTTGGATTAACGTATCAAAATGATCATGTTTCCCTGTAAAACATCCTGTCTCTGGAGCAGCTACAAGAGTTTCCAGAGTCTCTATTCTTACCTGAAACTCACACTCTGTTGCTTCCTTCTATGCAGTGTTAGACACAAAATGATGGTGTTTAAATTAAATTCAGAGAACTACATAATGCTACCATCAAAGTTGAATAAAAGTTCATTTTAAGTGTTTCTGCTTACCTGAAACTTTCTGTATGACTTCATTTACTTCCTTCATGAACACTTTTTGTACAAATACTAGATGATTCAAGAGATCAGTTGTGAGATTATGTTCAAAGGAACCAACCTACAGAAATAAAAAACCCCACAACTTTAGAACAGTTGTCATACCTATGTTTTTAAAACAATATGTTTTTATCTCCTAGGCGTTTATATTTTCAAGACCAATCATATCATTTTTGACATAAAAAAACGAACAGTGTGGAAACTGGTATGCAAACAGAACTTGTGAGTAGAACACTGCACAAATAAAAACTTTAAACCATTTGCTGAAGTTGCATTTAGCTGCTCCTTACAGCCACGCAGCTACCTAATCATTCAAATATGGATTTTTAGAATAGGTATTCTTGCAAAATGTATATCTGATACAGAAGCATAAGCTATTGGTTTTAAATGACACTTGAATAATCAGCATAATATGCTTTTACTTGACTGATGGGAAGTATTAAAAAAAGAACAAAACAAAAGGAAAGTTTCTAAGTACATCTTCCTTATTTGTTTACGCAAAATAACATATTCAAAATCTTCCAAATATAGTGTCTTTGCTTAATATGTTGGCTGCTCATCAAACTAAACACTGAGAGTGTTCAGTTTCTATTTCATGCAATTATAGATGTTACATTTGGATCAACTTGTAAATTTGAGAGTTCTGGAGAAAGCAGATAATTAAGCAAAGATGAAGAACGGTTATCAAAGATGGCTATTGTTTTCAGCACCTACTTCAGCCACACAACGTAAGTAGTTCCCTTGTAGGTAATAGCCTTGTTTAGCAGGCAGTTCATCTATGCTCCATATTTGGTCTGAGTAAGTATCGTGTTCTTCCATGATATATTTGCCCGACATAGTGACAGGAGGAAGGTTGAGACTTGCAGAAGGAGGAATGGTTGACATATCAGTGGCAGAAACTTTTGAAGTGAAGCGCAATCTATGACTCGGAAGCTCAAAATTAAATCTTGTCTGGGCACCTGTTAAAGGAAAATGGGGAAAAATATCAGCTGGAAAAAGAACCATATTTATGCTTAAATTTAAGAACACTTTTAGAATTAAAAAAAAATCTTAAAATGTTATCGAAAGGTGTATGTCTATAGAGCTATACATATTCACCCACATGAATTTGAATTACCTTATTTTTTAAACAAAATGAAGACACATTTAGTATTTGATGAAGCAGAGGGTCAAACTAGCTCATCAGCACTGAGGTCTTGTAAGAGTATTCCTGAGTACCCTTAGCCATCAAAATTTAATTAATCAAGCAGAAACTGATTTTAATAGTGGGAAAACGCTGTACCTATCAATGTATGTATTTCTTAGTCTATTTTTGTGTTCTGTGTTTGACAATCGTGTATTAAAAGCATAAATTCTCTTTATGGCCCTAACTGATTGATTAAAAAAAAAAGCAACAGTCAAACCTCTCACAGTGACTCTACAGAAATACCCAGTTCTCTTGGTTTTTTCTGTCAAGACCACACTAAAAGCAGTAATGTTTAAAGTTTCGGAGAACTCTTACCTGTCATTCCATGACTCCGCATTCTTCCCATCTTATATTCCGCCTTTAGAGAGGGCAAGAGTGCTGCTCCAATAGCTATACCATCTATCATGGCACTGAATTTAAGAACTATAGGCTTCTTTTCTAAGCCTTCTGGCAGCTGTGGAAATTCATTTGTTTCAACAGGCGTTTGATTAATACTTGTCGGAGTCTTTTCAGAGGGCAAAGGTGTCGCGACATCTTCTTTTGTGGGCTGAGAGCTGTATACACAACAAAGATCAGAAAATACTTCTTGTCATTCTAACACAACACACTCTCATACACTTAAGTAGCACCGTGCCATAAACAGACAGCATTCAGTCAGTGGCATGTTGATGTGCCAAACACTTACGCAGTTGATGGCTGCCTGATGAGATCTGAAATCTGCTTGGAGAGCTGGTGAGAACTGCGCACCATCATGCTGTGCAGCGTGGCAGGGTGCTGTGGAATGTTGATGCTGATGGCTCCGACTTTGACCACAGCAGCATTGTTTGTTTTCAGCCCTCTCTGGGCACTATACAAGGCTTGGGATTTGGCAATGCTGCATTTCACTACAGTTCTAACAGAAAGGGAAACAGGATTTATTTGCAAGTCTTTCAAAATAGTTAAAGCTTTATGTTAAAATGGGTTTTAGGGATTAGCTTAATCTCCTAGTATTCAGATAAGTGTTTGTTTATAAACTGCATACACATTAATTTTTCGTTCATTTACACACACAGATGCACTACATGCCACAGACGACTACACTATATTTAAGAAACCCACAAGGCATGCATTGCAAAAATAGCAATACCTGTTAAACCGTTATTCTTGCATAATCTAAGATCATTTGAATTTACACACACTAGGCTGCACATCCAGAGACAAATTTTCACACACATAAACAAGAGCCTTCCATTTCAATTCCTTTTCAGGAATATACTTGAATCATCCTTTTCATAAGATGTCTTAGTGAAATCTGATTTCAGCATCCAAAAAGCTCCATGGAAGGAATAGTCACTAAGCAATGAATACATAGAAAGCAATAAATGGGTTATCAATTAATACTGATGTTTACTAGACTTGGTAATTTGGACTGGTATGAGCCAAAACTTTATTTTTATATTAATTTAATGAGGATATGGTTCACAATGGTTATATAAGATAAAAATAGAAATGCACAAAGATGACAGTTGAAGATTGTAGAATGAAATTTTGGCATGTCAGAATCCACTAAGCTCCTATTAAAAAGGATGCAAGGGGTAACACATTTATGTTTCTAATTTCAGGTTCATTACTGGTGGGTTATCCAGGGAGAATTTATTATGTAGCCAGCAAAGAGCATTACATACAGCCTCAGAGTGAAAGACAAATAGAATATGCAGTACATTAGCTAAAACGTGCAAAAACTAATTACTCCCTAAGTAACGTTTATTCTGTGAGGCTCTAATACATTATATTAAACACTGGTTTAAACACTAAAGCATCCCAGGTGTGGAAACAAACAAAAAAAAAAAAATCATATCCCTCTGCTTATAACAAAGAGGTCTACAGCACTACTGCGCAATCGTGTGCCTATCTACAGTGGATTCCAGACACTTTCAGATTTCCACAGTTACACAAGAGCTACAAGAGACCTAAAGCAGTTACAGATTAAAATTTTAGAGTGGAAGCTCAGTATGAAGAAGGAAACAAATCTTAATTTGCAAGTATTTTCAGGAAGAAAGCATTTATACAAACACATTCTACATAAGAAGAGGGCAGATTTGACTCCATATGGCACGGAGAATGGAACTAGATGGTCTTTAAGATCCCTTCCAACCTAAGCCATTCTATGATTCTGTGATTATTTTTCTGTTGATGTTTCCATGTTTTCTGCTCAGCTTCACCTGCTAAGCTTTCTGATTGAACTACTGCAAGGCCAATCAAGAACATATTTTTCTTCCTTCAATAATGCAAAATACTACTATGTTAACTGTTCAGGAGTCAGGGCTTAATGGACAAGGACAGCACCCGAGGGAAGCTGCAAGATCTCTTCCTGGCGTGTACCATATAGACAGTATAATCTTAATCTAGACTTGCTTAAAAGCAAAACCAGTTGAAGTCTGTTTTGAGTTTATAATGAAATCTGAGCGTATGCTAATTCATACAACTTGAAGCACTTCCTTAATTAAAAAATGAATAAATAAATTACACAAATACAGCTCTCATGGAAGATGTAGATTGGAAACAATATTCTCAGTGTGGACTTCCCAAGTACCGAGCAAGATTAACAGTGCATCTCTGCTTATATATTTGCATATTTTACGTAACTAATGAGTTTCACTGTCACTTGTCTGTTCTACATAAAGCCTACTTCCACGGCAAAGTGGAATTCAGAACAACTGGGTGGCTATACACTTATTCTGAACAATCACTGCACACTACACATCTGTAGTTTTACAGTATGTAAGCAAATATCTATAACAGGTCTGGTTGAATGCTGTTAAAATAATTAACATTTAAGTTACATCCAAGTAACTCATCCAGAAGTAACTCTATGTTATTACATCAATTCCAAAGATGACAATTCTCCCAACTGAGTCTTGAACAAACACTTTATCCCGTTACAGAACTGGCGATACGGCCACCAAATGAGAAACTACTTTCACATTTAGGGAACTAGGAGACCTGAAAGGGTTCACCTCCATTTGTAGCAGATGCACAAGCAGAGTTTTAATGCAAACAGTCTATGCTAGCACAGCCTAGTCAGCATAGCTAGTAACCCAGCACTTAAGTAAATTAAGACAAAAAAAGAAATGGTCCTCATTGTACTCAGACCACAACAGGTACCAACACAACAAGCACAGCAGTTCCTTACCAAGTTAAAAACGAACTATCTTTTCCGTCCTCTGCATTTATCAACATTATTTTCACTCATTAAAATAAGCACAGAAGCACATCTAAAGAACTTAAATCAGTGAAACCACTCTAGCATTACAGCATTGACAGTATAATGTAATAAATGCCCCTAAAACCAGACTGTTAAAAGAAAACTTACAAGTTGGGTTTTTTTGGACACATACTTGCAGGCAACATTAAAACCTTACCTAGCTATTATTAGATGTTAAACTGAAACATGTTCAAGCAACGTCTGCCTACACAATCACACACAACGAATGCAGCCGTTAGCTATATAACACAGTTAGTTGCAAGACTATTAAACATAATAATATGACATACAGAAACTCTTGTTTGGCTGTGCTTGTAGGAGATGTAGGAAAATCCTCCAGTCTATAGATGAAGATTGAAGAGAAAGCAAGAAAAACAAAAACAAAGCAAATAAAGAATAAACATTCATGCAAAATTAGTCAGTTAATTATTTGTAACCCACAATATGACATTTACTTCCAAAGTTAATATCTTTAAGGTTTGGGGTTGGTTAGATTTTTCTTGTTTTTTCAAAGATTTAGTCAACCTTTTCCCCCTTTTTCCACCATTTCTGTATTAAAGTTCTGTAAGATTATGGCATAAAAAAAGACACAAAGAACCTCAGCCATCTTCAGAAACGTTGCATGGCTGTCAGATCATAACTTCTATTTATCCTTCTGAAATAAGTTTACCTATCAGGCACAATTCAGCCGTGAATATCAGTAAAATTCTCTACATTTTAAGTTCTTTACAGTATTTTCCAAACTAAGCAGGAATAAATAAATAAAAGGAAAAAAGAAAAAAGAGAGACTCGAGTCATTTATCTCCTTTTCCACAAAGTTATTAATATTCTAAAACCAGATCACATACTGAGGGTTACTCAGCTTACATTCAAACTGCATGAGGGTGTTCTATGTTACGAAGAGTCGTACATTAACTGTTGTTTTGCAACTCAACGAATTTCAGCTAGAAACAAAGAAAAATAATGCATGCTTTTCCTGGGTCTGTGAACCCAGGGGAAAAAAAAAAAAAAAAAAGATTGTGTGGATGTTGAGGAAATCATTCAAGATGTTCATGCACAAAATGTGATTTTCTTTCTTTTCTTTTTTCAATTGTATCAATTATATAAAGAGCGGGGAATGGATACTAGAATGGTAAAAAAAACAAAGGAATCATGCAACAGGAGAGCTCAGAAAGGTTCCTGTTAGAGTAATGATACAGATCTCAAATAGGATAAATCAGCATTAGTAAGTTAAATACTACATATAAAATCTTGTATTATTTAGTGGAATCTACAAGTTTCCAAAAACAATTAGGAGTATAATAGAAACATTAAATACTATGTAATAAAGTTTCCATAAATACATCACATCAAATAAAACTGGTGCAGAAAGGTCTGATTATATGACATATTTATATGAGAGGATCTGTCCCCTACGGTTTTTCAGTAAGGTCACCCACTTACACTGCGATCCTACAATCAGTTCAGAACTTACTAACACCTGTCCTTCCAAATAGAAAGAAACAGGAGTATTTCTGTTCATAGAATTATAACTAAAACTTACATGATTGGGCGCCCTAGACTGAAACCATCTGTACACTGTAACCCCTTAGCTCACTCAAAGATGTGCCTCTCACAGAAAAGCCTCCAGTCAGCGCGAACATGCAATTAGCTTCAGAAGTCAAACTCAGGCCAAGTTCTGCAACAGCTGCACAGTCACCATCAGACTGTAACTTCATGGATTCTACCTAGAATCACATAATCAAGGCTTTCTCCATAGTAAGCTACATGCCCTTAATGTCACGCAAGTGATACTGCTACTACACAGTGTTGCTTGAGATATTTTAAATCATCAAGCATCATACTTACTGAATATTTGGGGTAATTCCCTCCAGCAGGACAATATTGACACCTCCTATGTGAGCAGTGGCACACGTCTCCGTCATCTTTTGATGTAGTACATCTTTAAGAAAAAATAGCACCTAATAGCACATCATTCCATCTAATACTTCCAGGTAAGCCTACTACTTTCAAAAATGTAGAAGCAACAACATAATTAAAAGATTACAGTTTTAGTAATCACATTATACCATATCACATTTAAACTTTCACCAAAAAAAAAAAAAAGACTTTTGAAAATGAAAGGAGTAGCTTTATCTCCTGAAAGAATTTTGCTCCTAAGTCATTTTATGGAAATCTTGCTTCCTTTTAAAGATCTCAGCATCCCAGTAACATTCAGTATGTTCTTCTAAAAAGTGTTACTGTATCACCCTCACTCAGCCACACTGTACATCTATTTAGAAATAAAACATACTACAAATACATATACATTGGTATAGGTATGCACGTGTATATACAGTGTAAAGCCACTACTGAAATTAATTACAGTGTACACTTCAGCTTATCACACCTTTCATTTTTTCTTTCAAAGTGAAACTGCCATGGATTCTCTTCAGCTCTGATTCCATCGTCAGACCACCAATATCTGCCTCCAGGTGGGTTCGATTCACCATGCCTATCCCAAAGACTATGAGAGTCACATGCTGTGGCTCCGAAGTCACCAGACTGCGCTTCCTCTGCACGTCTCTGCCATTATCCTGTTCATTCTCAAACACCACTCTGCAAGCAGGTTCAGTTGGGCTTCGAACACCTACAAAAATACTACTGAGTTACTTGAGGATATTTTAGAAGAAATCCTTAGCGTATCTGATATACTTTTGTGTTTGAAACCAAGGATAGTATGTCTTGCATATTTTCAGGCAAATCATCTGAGCCCCACTTATTCCGTTTTGATAAAACTTGCACCCAAACCAAACCCAAGATACAATAGAGACAATAGTAAAACTGGTTTACCTGTTGGCCCAAAGGTTTCAGAAGACTTTTCTAAAATCCCAGTTGGATCAGAAATGAGTGAATAGAAGTTCAGGAGTTTATACATATTTTGCCAACACTCAGCAGAAGGTTCACTCTGTTCTGACACAGTAATAGAGTCAGAATCATCCATATGAATAGTCATGTCAACCACATCTTTTGAGCCTTTCCTGGACACTTTAGAAGTTCTTCTTTCCGACCTGCCCAGGGAATTCTTGTTTCTAGACTCTTTTTTATTGTTCTCATTGTTTGCTCGTTTGTTCTTAGTGTTGTTCACTCTGTTACCTCCATTAAGGCTTCCTCGAGAGCTTCGGCTAAAATCTGAGGACCGGAAGTCTCTGTGTTTTCGGGTTTTAAAAGTAGGCGTTGGAGAGGCAGAACCAGCTGTGTATCTGCTAAGTTTGATGTCTGTTTGCGTGGCTTTGATATCGTCAACCATTGTACTGAACTGATGAATAAGACGAACCAGTGCCATATCTACGTGCTGGCTTATGGACTGGCAAGATATTGTGAAGTTACAGTGAAAAGTATTATAATAGCGTTTATTCAAGTCATGAAAAGAAAGGGCATTGGCAGAGTTATGAGGTGTGCACATGGATTTCTCCATTACAACTGCACTAATACTGAAAGTTTCCAACATCAAAGCTGGCTTGAATTCAAGAGGAGGAAGGTTGACAGCTCCTTGTCTAGGAAAGAAGAAGTACAAGTTACACTTTATCTCTCTCTACAACTATCATAAAGTCAAATACTTTTTATATAATAGTACAACTGCTTTACTGAATCCAAACTTTCCTCTCCTGGTATTGCATTCATACTATAGTTCTAAATATTGGAAACGAACCTTTGTACTTCCATATGACATAGTAACCATTCAGTTAATTGGAAACTTAGTTTGGCACGAAATTTTTCTATCATATCCTAAAACATCACCCAAAACACTCAAGGGGGAAGGGGAGAAAAGGAAAAAATAAAAAATTCATAAATAGGCATTTACACTGAAAATAACAATCTCACTGGAGAGTGAATTTCAAAACCTCCATTCAGAGCATCTCAAGTTTCTCCCACAGTAATTCCTATCTACTACCCTTCTCCGGTCTCCCATTTTCAGAAGTAGCTGAGGTTCAACTACCTGAAATTTTCAAGCTTTACATAGGAAGAGAAATATAAAATAAAAATAAAATGAGTCATATAAAAAAAAAAAAAACCAACAAACAAAAACAAAAGAACTGCTTCTTATTCTATCCAAGTGCTTTGAAACTGCACTTGACT
>PPHD01013690.1:0-17165 GCA_002909625.1 Bambusicola thoracicus | reverse complement strand
GTGACTCTAGAATTTTTCTCTCTGTGAGGAGGAACATTATGGGCATTCACTACAAAAGTAATGAAGCTCAAGCACACACGAAGCTGCAGCATCTGTGCTACAGGCTTGAGAGTACAAGTGCTTCACAAGTTACAGTCCCCAAAGCTGCCAGGACTGTTTCACTTCAGCTGCAGACCACAAGCAGCACTTAGGACACATGGAAAGTAAGAGTGGATAGTCTTATCCAAGTGTGGAGAAAAGCAGTTGATTGCAGTATCTTGAAAACCTGCTGAGGGGAAGAGAGGGGCAAGGGAGGGAGATCTGCAGGAGAAGTGCACAGGGAGGGTGCCACTGTGATGGAGATTAAGCCAGAAGCAGACTAGTGCATTTTGGATACAGGACAGAAGTCAATGCCAACATCAACACCTGCAATTAGCAGCACTCAGGATACTTGCACAGACCCACTCACACTGCTCTCCATGGCAGCTCAGGTTGGTGCAGCAGAAAGTGGGACAAGGCAGATGGACAAGTGGCAGCTAGACTGCTTTGCAGGATTGACAGTTACAGCTGTTCCAGGTTCAGCAGTAGTGCAACACATGAAGGGGCCTTGGAGGAATTTTCCTGAAGGAGCCAAGCAGATCTCACACTCCCATTTGCTCTGCAGTCACTGGAAGTCTCAGTCCATCACCCAGATGCAGAGGATGTTTAATGCCTCAAACAGGTTTAGTGCCCAACCATGGCACAATGGGGGGCAGCAGCAGTCAGAGCTCAGGCACAAGCACAGCAGGAGGCAGAGGCCAAATCAAGGAGAGGGAAGCCATACAAATGCCTCAAGAAAGGTATTTGCAACCAGAGTTGCAACCACTGTACATCCCCAGGCCCAGAGCTGATGTGCAGTTGGTCTTCCTCCCACTGTCCCAGCCCTGACTGTCAGAAGTCTAAGCTAAGAAGTTATATTAAACGTGTGTAATGCTGTAACACAGTGAAAAGGGCAGCAATGACAGCATAGTAGAAAACTCCAAGCGGCAGCAAATGAGCATGTGCTCAAATGCAGCAGCCATATACACAGAAACAAAGGAAATAATCTGCTTACCCTGGAAGGGCTCAGATATGCAGAGATCTACAGCAAAATACCCTTGCCTCCACCGCCAACCCTTAAATCAAGTCTGGGATGGGGAGGATCCTGGCTCCACTCTCTGATCACTGAGGTGCATTGCATGCACCTGAGCTCCCCTGGGTTGGTCCTGCCTTCCCACCAGGTGCTCAATCACTGGTTCAGGCCATAACTTAGCATTTCTGATACAATGTGCATTCACATCCAAACAGTACAAAGTACATTTACTCTTCATGACTTTCAGCATCAGCCCTCTTTGCAGTTAACATTTGGTAGCCATCATTCACATGCTTCCAAGAAATAACCCTTCTCAAAATACACACAATCCCTCAACAACAGATTTCAAATCATTTGAGTGTATGTTTTACAAAACATACAACCTATCAGAGTTCATATGTGGCAAAGCATTGGATTTGTAGTTCAGGAATCTAAAGGACAGAATATAACTCAGAAAAAAAAGGCCAAAATCTATATGTAATTCCAATCCATTGAGTGTGGTAGAAAGAATTGAGGACCCCCAGTCTCCCAAACTACGTAGAAAGTAGAGAAAATATTTCCATCTTTACAACCAGTATGTTTTCTTTTTCATTTTCAACCTTTTCTTTCTCTTTCTTTTTCTTTCTCTCTCTTTCTTTCTCCTCCTTTCTGTCTACTTTCTCTTTCCTTTCTCTCTTTCTGATCTTTTTTTTTTTGTGCTTATCCTTCCCAGCATGTCCCAGCACAACTGCCCCTTCCAAACCTTCTGATAAAACACTCAGCAATAAAACAAGTGGCACTGACATTGAGTGAAGCCAAGGAGTGTGAAGTTGGCACTTCACTGAGATGAATGGGGTGGAAAGGTTCATGCTTTTCTGTTAAGGCTGTCTGCAGGCTCAGACAGACAACATTACATTAATTAAACTGTGGAAAGGTTTTCTTGGCAAACAAAATGGTTAGAAATGCACTTGTTTTAACAGAAGCTTAGATTTGGTGCTCCATGACTCGGTCACAACAGCCTTGTTAACACATCAAATAGCCTGATACCTGGACACGAGGAAGTTATTTTACATACAATTACAGAGAAGAACTGCAGTCTCTCCCTAAGTAAAGGAACTTTTCTGGACAGATCTGATCCATGCTCTTGTTTTTACAGTTTAGTACTCTTTTAAGAGTAGTTCTAGTATGAGAATTATCTTATCAGGGTAAGACAGGGGTGACATTAATTTAGGTTCCTGCTGTACCTCTTGTGGGAAGTCACTCAAAGCAGTGGTTGTTAAGCTAAGGGAGAAAAAGTAAAATTCAGATAACTACATCAGAACAGTCCAGCTTCATTTTGCCCCCTCCAGTTAATGACACACAGTCTCAGTTCTTGGGAGAGATGGAAGTGCCCAGCGGCAGCTGGGATGTCCCGCCCAGGTGAGAGGTGCTGGGCTCTCTTCTTTCAGGAAGAAGACCACAATTATCATATGGCTTTGGTCAGCTCTGCTTCCAACTGGTATTTTGGGGAGGAGGGAGACGGCTTTCCCTGCATGAACTTTGAATAGGAAATTAGTCCTCCTGATTCCAACTCGATTTTCACTGTCAGGGGACTTGTTCAGGGAAATGTCAGACTTAGGCAGACACCAAGCCCCGAAGAAGGCACTCGTGGGTGTTTCCTGAGATTTAGGCATCAGTGAATGCGAGAGTCAGAACTGACTGTCCTTAAAGGAATGCAAATACCTCTAGAGTGTAAGCAGAAAGGAGCTGGCAATTTCCATGGTTTTGAACTTAGCTATCTACACTCAGTCTACATTTCAGAGCCTGTTTTTTGGACCTAACAACTAAATTCAGGGAAAGATCTGTTGAAGCCATGATATTCTCCTCCCAATTGGCTACTGCTCTAATTAACTCTTATGAGGACAGAAATTTGACAACCTGACACCACCTCTGATGTTGATGCGGGTGACAATAACATAACCTCTCCATCCTATAGTGAGACTGATACTCTGATTCAGTGCCTAGTAGAGGTCAGAGAACAGACAAGAATATGAAGGTGGAAAATGAAAATGTTATTGGGAGAAGCAATCACCGAGTATTATAAACAACTTTTGGATAGAAGGAGCATCACTTTAGCTTGCAACCAGAAGGTCTGGTTAGGTGCCCAGCCCACACCTGATTATTCCATAGCTACAATAGCTGGCATGGGGTCTTTCAACTCCAGCTGGTCAGGAGCTTTCAGAATTGCTGTCCATTCCATTTATTACTTCCTGACTCTTCTGTTTATAATGCCCTCTACCCAGGGGGCCCATTGGAGCACCCCAGAGAGCAGAATCACCAAATGCAGCTGTTGTACTGTGGAAGCTCCTACTGAAAGTACATGCCCTGACCACTCAAGGATCTCAAGGCAAGCTATTAGTTTTCACCTGTAATTATCAAAATGGTTTGGTATCTGTCGAAGAGACACTTCTCTCCCCAGGTGATCAGATTGTCACGGTGGCACTCAGCAAATGTGCTCATGCTGTCACCTTGCCAATTTAAGAAAGACCTGCTTGCAGTGGTTTTGCTAAAGAGGGTTTCAAGCTTTGAGATACGTTTCTTAGCTTTAACAGGAAAATACAATTCCCTGGAACTTCTTAACTTTTGCAAGCACCACATAAAATCCAATAAAAATTTTGTAGTGATGATGGCTGTGGTAAAGAGGGGGCGTGCAATCAGTATTTGCGAGTCAGATCATTGTTTGTCTACATTTTGCTTCCCAGTACTTTGTAAATGAGAAGTATGCTATAGGAGTATGCATCCAAATAGGAAAAAAAAGAGGGAATGTATCTTTCTGAAGAACTTTAAGGAGAGTGGGGGATGAAGGGAATATCAGTCTGTGTTAGAAATAAATGAATAGCAACAAAGACTTGCACTGGCAAAGAGATTTTACTTTTCAGAGTGGGACAAGGGAGAGCTCAGTGTTTTCACTAATAAAAGAATTCCTGACCTACTATTTCCAAAATATCCACCAGTGTGAAACTATCAACCAACCCTGTGACAACAACAACAACAACAACAACAAAGAAAAATAGCCTGAACTTAATTTGTTTCATTTTTCCTTTGGAAAACATGACATAACATCTTAGCTTGAGATTCCTTTTTCCTACAGCTCTCTACCTGATTTACATTCACATGCCAATATACCTGCTATCAAATTTGCTCACACCATCTCCTTGTAGACCCCAAGAGCTAGCAAAGCAAGTTAATGTTGGTTGTTTAATGCCATAAGAGGAAGAATTAAAAGCTGTTCTCCTGGCATCAAATTAACCCCTAGCTTGTTTGAATATAAAATATGTAGCAAGGGATGCATCCCTTGATCCTTATCAGCAGAGTGAAATGTGCTCACGTGTACACAGACTGAGATAAGCACGAATTTACATAAAAAAATTGTGAAAAATACAATCCTGTGTGGAAGAACAGGCTGTATAGGGAATAAAAGCACACACACTATCCACAGGCAATTACTTGTTCTGTAGGAATGGTCACGTTTGTTCCATGTGATGGATGAACATCAGATTAACTGACTGTGTTTCAACAATAATTTCAGAACAGATCCTTGACAACAAGTCATGTCTAAGGCAATGAGGTCAAAGAAACAGAAGATATGACCTTACTGATAATAACTTTCTCCATTTTCACCCCATCCACAAAGCCACATCTTTGTTGCATGTTCTAATTCTTACCTCCCCCAGAAGTTCAAGAGAACAAGGTACCACGCGTGACTCTCCAGAAGTATCCCTAACCCAAGAGACTTCCATCACCCTCACAGCAGGGCAAAGTGCCCTAGTCTTTGAACTTTGCACTTTGACACCTAAAACATGAAGAAAATTCTTCTGATCTTTGTCCACAGTGGGAGGATTTTCACAGGACTTCTTTGCTGAGTTCAAGGAGCTGTCAGACTCTGGCTTTGAAGCAGCGGAGATCAAGTGTGCAGCTCACTATGAGCTCTGATAGAAATAAACTTACAAACTACACAGTGCTCAAACAGCTGGCTTCTTTTGCACAACTGCATTCCTTCAAACTGCATAAGGAGGACAGAATGCATTTTCTGTTATGCTTCAAACCATTCCTGGGAGATCAGAAGAGATTCCACCCTGTCAGGAACAGAGCTTACTGACTAATGATCAGTGATAGATATCTCAAGTAAAAGCATGGAAAAAAATAGAAGACAACAGTAGACAGACAGTGCTGTGGATCCTATCACAAAAGTTAGATGAAATTTACATTATGTTACACTGGTTTAGAAAGAGATGGTGATGGTTCTGGTGGCACCATTATTAGAATGTATTAGCAGCATTCGTGAAATGTCCCGGTCTTGATGTCACCAAAAGGCTGAGACTGGGGGTCAGTGAGTGCCAAGAGGTTCACAGCTGTGATGGAACTTAAGGGTATCCACACAAGGGAAGACAGGAGAGGGAAGGGCTTGTGTCACCCTGCACTTCTGCACCTCCATGAGGAACAGACCCTGCACTCCTTCCCCCCTGCCTCACCAGAGCAGGCACTAGGACCACTCTTCTTTTGCTCGGGTATGGCTGAGTTTGACAATTCATGATGGTTTCGTGATACCAAAGTACAGCACTGCCTCCTCATGCTCCTGCACACCCTTCAGCCCAAAGTCTCACTTGGGCAAATATTATCCCAGCCTTGCCCCAGGAACTCACTCCAGCTTACCCCTCTGTGGAGAGGGGAACACAAATGGCTCATTGTTACCAGTAGGTTCCCTGGGTTAACAACCCCCCTTTTATATAATAGCTTTAATTTTTTTCAGGATTATAAAAACAATGCCTGTCTCCTTATCTATTGAAGTTCCAATCTAGCTCCTCACCGCCATAATTTCTGTGCTGTAATTATAACATTATTAATGGCTATCCATCCTCTGTGAAGTAAAGCGATCTTGACTACACCAGTTAATCAATACTTGGACAAATGAACTGAGCTTTTCCCTGGGCTAGGACAAGTAATTGCAATTATGAGATGTGATCAGCTGGTGAACTACAGTTACTAATACATCCATCTGGCAGAGAAGTGAAGTTTTAAATATCCATCAAAAGACTGTTGTTTCACAGAGACAGTATTTCTTTAAGTCTAGTTAAGCACTTGTCTGAAACCATTAGCTTTAGCTAATCAGTTGTCATCCATCTGAGGAATGACAAGCGAGAGTCTAATGGGCTGAATATTGTGGTCTCTTGCTGGCACCACTGTCCATCTGTCCGAAGCACTGAGCAGAAGGCACTGCATCCGCAGCAAGGTCACAGTGCATCAGAGGGAAAACATCAGAAGTCGGGGTGGATGCAGACCTAAGAAAACAGAAATTTCCTACAAGTCTTGGACACTTTGAGGCATCTGGTAGGCAATATGGGTTAGTTATGTAATGTTTGCTCTGCTTTCTGTGCGAGAACCACATGTGCAGCTTCGCAGAACCCTGGGCAGCAGTCACGATGTAGGAGAACATGGAGAAATCTGCCCCGAAAATAATCTGGTCTGTTAATTTACATGTATATGCACACACACACTGAAAAATAAAAGTTCAGCTCTATCATCTGAGGGGCCAGACAGAGGATTAATTAGGGGAAATGGCTATTTAAACACAGAATGGGAGGAGGGCAATAAAACAAATACCAGTTAAATTGCTTGCTTTAATCTTTAAAAAAATTAGATGTTTGGGCTTGCTTGGGGCATTACAGATCCCTGTGCTGGGAAATGTCCAACAGTGAAGGATGTGTGCAAGCTGCTTGTGCTTAGGCAAACGTGTGAAAGTAGGTGTACTGTCTGTCATCTCATCACAAAACATTTCCCAGAAATCAGCAAGCAACGAAGATCCCTTCTGCAGTAGCAAAGATGAAGTCATACTCTGAAAGAGAAACATGAGTCACCTTTCACCATGCTGTACTGCCCCAGGCAACTGAAAATAAGGCTGCTAGAAGGCACCACAAGGAATGAAAGCTGTCTGAGACAGCTTCTGGGACTGAGAATCCAGAGAGCCTGAATGAGGAACAGTCATAGAATCACAGGATCACAGAGTGGCTTGGGTTGGAAGGGACCTCAAAGATCATCTAGTTCCAACCCCTTGCCATGGGCAGTATTGCCAACCACTAGATCAAACTGCCCAGGAACCCAGCAAACCTGGCCTTGATAGAAATTCTTCCTTCTTTGATTTATTCCAGAGCTTAACAAAACGTCAGGACTCAGTTTCAAGCCACTGCCCAGATCTGCCTGGAATTTGCTGAAGTCAGAAGGATGTGGTGTAAGATTCATCAGAACGAATGGAGACACCTAACAACGCAGGTTGCTACACACACGCTAACTGCCCAAGGTTAACCTTACCAAGGAAAGCTCTCACAGATAATACTTCAAGAGTTCCCCCTCAGGTCACCAGGAACAATGTGCAAATCGTCTGCTGTGAAACTCAAGCTGTGGTTGCGATGGGTGCCATTCTCAGATAGATGGGCAACTCTGCTGCCTGCCACACCTCCCCAGCATGACCCCATATTTCAGCACCTACACTGATTTCTGCCACCAATTTAACTGTCTCTCAGGCTAGAAGCATTATTTAGCAACAACTTTATCCTTGTTGTTTATGGTGGGCAGGTAGGAGTAGACTCAAATACTCTCATGAACTATGAGCCTCATCACTATCTATAAGAAAGGGTTGCAACAGGTAATTGCCACCACTGACTTCTACCTTTTGCGTGTTTTATCTATGTAATTTGAAATAAGACTCCTAAATCCTCAGCTACTCAGAACGTTGCCCTTATTAATAGCTTTTGCCGCTATCTTTATAGCCATCTCCTTCTTCCATTCGACCCACTGAATTTTAAAAGCTCTACTGAATTCATACAGTATATGCTTGGGGAAAGGCACTTTACAATACATTTCTCCAGAATCTCTTGGGAAATAGCCCTGATGAGCTCTAATGAATCATAAATAGTCAATATTAACAAGTGACTTAATTACACTCTTCTGGGAAGATGCTCCAAGATTTTCCTTCATTCAAACACTGATCACACCAGCAAGAAACGCATGCAGCCAGGGCAGGCTCGCAAACATTTCCAGATTTAAAACTGGTACTCCTTATAGAGCAAGCGATTTCGGTCCAAAATAAAACTGGGGCTAGAGGCAGAAAAATGTCATCCTGTCTTGTAAAGCAGTTTAGCACGTTCACCAAATGCCTCTGGGAGGGACATCCCATTTTCACCAGAGCTTTATGTGGCCAATTCAGCTGTAACAGTTCTGGCAACTTTACTATTGACAATTTGATAAGGAAACTCAAACAGGAAATGTTTTGTGATTTCCTTTCACAAACCTGAATGGAGAAAACATTAAATAGAAATTGAAAACTGAGTTCCATTGGCAGTTTTTCCTTTGCACCTATTTTCCCAGGAAATTTAACTTCATTTCTAGACAAGAGTTCCAATAAACCATTGGAAAGATAACACTTGCTTCATTTCCCCTCCCTCCAGCCTTAAACAGCCAGGATTTATACCATTATTTTTATTCCTCCCAGATACTGCAGCCTTGCCTGCTCGTAAGATGTAAGAGGTAGACAGATAATTGTACTATTTCACTAGTAAACAGGGAACTGAATATGAAACTGAGCTCAGAATTGGAAACGCTGTCAGAGTGTTGGTGAATCGCTGTATGAAACAAATTGTTCACTTTCTGTTCAGTCCATTAGCTACAAGGATGGAAAGAATTGCTCTCACAACGCATAATGCTGCAATTTCCTACATTCACTTAGCACTTCCCCTTTCCCTTCTGCAAATCAGAAGCATTACGCTGGAGATTTAATTCCCTCCCTCTGACCAGGTTTTCATTCCCAACTCAGGCAAACCAAGCTATTGCTCTGTGAACAGCTTTTACATCGCATTCATGAACACAGTGCTCTTCCTCTCCTTTGGAAATAAGGTAATGGCAAGAAAACACAGAGAATTACACAGGACCCTGTGCCTATTCAGCTGCAAAGAGTCCTAGTTTTGCTTCTCTGGAGCTATTTGAGAAACGGTGTGTCAAAACTGAATTCATAGCAATGCCACGTCCTTAGTATGCCTGACTGTGTGCTCAGATTGTGGTGAGAAAATCAATACTTGCTGACAGTTACCACATGCTTGCTCATGCCCTTTCCTCATGTTTTTAAGTCTGTGGGATCTGTTGATGTTTTTAATAGTCCCCAAGTATTAGGCTTGCTAAGCAAGGAATTTAAAGGCATGCTGGCTCTGAAAGAGGCAGTATTGCTACAGCTGAGAGCCCTTTGTATGCTGCAGGGCTGCACTCAAGCAGTGGGGCAGAAAGAACTGTGTCCTACTGCACCATACGCATCCTGAGGCCTTCAGTAGGCTCCCACCTCTGCATGTCAGTGTGCTGAGGGGAAAATGGCCTGGGTGAGTGCACAAGTGAACATGCACATCAGGTCAGCTGCACTGTGGCTGTTACTGGCCTCAGAAAGGAGGAGGCTGTGCTGGATGGCTGAGAATGACCAAGTGCATGCAGTGGCCTGCAGCAGGAGGGGTCTGCAAAGGCTGACTGCATCATCTCTGCCTGGTGCTCACAGGAACCGTGCTGGTAGGCCTCCATCATGCCTTTTCTCAAGCCAAAGCCAGACACTAGCAGGAAAGATGTAAAACAAGAGTTATGAAATTATTTTTTTTTTCGCTTTCCTACCTCCACTACCTTTCTTGCAGATATGTCAGCATATATTAATTCATCCCACCACACAAACACCCCCAGACACATCCTGAGGAGGTGCTCTGTAAAAGCAAGTCACAGAAGGCAGATGAACACAGGGGTGTTGGGTGTTTTTTTTTTTTTTTTTTTTTTGAGGCCACGGAGCAGATAGGAGTAGGAGCTCTTTTGTGGGGCTCAGATGGTTTCTTAACTCCTGCCCCCAGCAATGAGCATGGGCCCGAGGAGTCCTCCCTTGGCTGCACTCACTGTGCTGCCTGGCAATGAACTGGCAGGAAGCAATGATTGCTCAGAAAAGATCAGGCCCTGATGCCTTTGCATCTTCTATGCGCTGCATTCCTACTCTGGAGATAACATTGCAAATGAGGCTTTTAAAAAATACCTGCAAATGAAATAAGAAACAGGCCTTGCATGCCTGACTGGCAGCTCTAGCTCCTGCGCTTGCAGACACTGATATATCTCTGAAAACAGATGCTGGGCTGAGACCTCGGAGTAAAATTTAGCCTTTTAATCCAGCAACTATGAAATCTATTTTGAGTTAGGTCTAATTAAACTGACGGGCACTGGCAGCACGATGCCTCTTGGAACATGTGCTGTTTTTGCAGAAGAGGAGGTTTTTGACTCCCTGGTCCCCATCTGATGTGAGATGCCTGCTTTTTCATAACTTTACTCATGATCATCTATCAAGGGTAATCAGCAAAAGGGAATTCAACCAAACTGAGCCTCCCAATAAATTCTTATAGAGTAGCAAGTCCACTGTGCGCATAGCTTCAAGCTCATTTATTGTTAACTGGTCTTATTAGCATCTCTGATGTCAGCAATCCCAACAGGGAGGGATGGTGAAGGAGGGTAGCATTTAGGTGTACCCATGAGTTGTCAACTGCTGAGAAACAACAGCATCACATCTTCAGCATTACTCTACTTCCTTGTAAAATGGCAAGAGTCAGTACAGAGTTCAGTGGCAACAAGAAAACCTTGAGGCAGGAGGTGCTGGCTACATCAGCCATTCCATAATCCTCGTGGAAAAATAAAATGGTAACACAATTCAAAAGGTCTTTTGTAAAAGAAACAGAAAACAGAATTGATTTCATAGAAAATAAAAGTGATTTGATTTGTGCCATGCTGGTCTCAAATCACCCACTTTGTCTCCTATGGGGAAGCCAGGCTGTTTGGCTCTGAAGTGCTTTATTGTTGCTCTGTTATTTTGTTATCAGAATTGTATTCACGCTGGATGTCATGTAAAAGCTGGTGAGGTAGGTGTCATGCAGTTCATATTCCAGGCCATGTGGCAGTTTAACAAGGACTGAAATCTACCTCCTGCTGCTTTGCAAACTCTTTTCCCCCAAAGGTAGAGCATAACAACAGCAGTTTCTTCTCTATTATCTCTCTGGACATTTGAAATGTATGACTTCTTTAAAAAGAAGTCCATCTAAATACTCATCACCCACTTGCATGTTAAAGGATGTGACTATGTAACCCATTTCACATTTACTTCACCTGAACAGTCCACCCTGAGCCAAATCCCAGTACGATGCCAGCACCTATTTTTTAGTTCATGTTAACATCTCAACTGTTGGCATAACAACATGAATTCTTACTGTAAGGTGTTAGAGGAGCTTTTAAAACTAAACTTAGTTGTTGCAAAATGTTCTGAATGGACATCACATTGTCTGTGAAAAGTCTTCAGACATTAAGTGGCATTGATACCAAAAAATACTGCCATTATATAGCAATACTGGAATCATTCCTTTTGCAAATTATTAGGAAATATGATAATGGCTCTCAATGAGATAGAAGGGAACCTGACATATTTCTAAAAAGGCACAGACCGTCCTGCTGAAACAAGAATGGAAGTTACCAGGCTGGGGCAGAACACCGATTTCCTTAATTAAAGAGCACCGCATCCACCCTTACCCAGTCCTTAAAATGCCACTGGGTGAGCAGCAGCTGTAAGCCCCAAGTTCCCCAGTGAGCTACATCAGGAGATTGAACCAAAGATCCCTGATGGACCACACCAGCGGGCTTTTCTTCCTTGGAAATCTGGGGCTAGGAAGAACAGCCCACCCTGTGAGCACAGTCTTCCTGACAGCCCAAACACAGGCACAGGTAGAGTGAAACAGGCATTTCTTTTTTTGCTTATAAAACTGAGCAGCTTTAAACCTTGCTTACAAAAAGGACAAATGGTGGTTGCTGACAATCTGTCTTACTGCCTCTAGGTAGCCATAAGAAGCAGGCAACTCACTCACCGGGCTCTCTCAAATGGCCTACGAACTAAAATTCAGCAGCACAGTCACCACTGGAGACTTCACTCAGATTATGGATCCTATTTGTTCCCTGAGGGAAGATGGAAGGATGAAGAAACACTCTTCAGAGTTGGTCTAAGATGGAAGGAATGTGCAGGGGTCCAAGTGCTGCTCAGAGGCTCCACAGTGATGGCTGATGATCATTACTGTTGTTGAGAGTCACGTGGAGCCTTTCAATGAGCAGCCTGAACCCTCTTCCAAGCAGCTGCTGTAAGGGACTTTAAGATGCCATGTAGCTTGTTCCCTGCTCTCAAGGCAGGACCAGCTGTGCCAATAGCAGTCCTGAGAGAGAGTTGTTTAAACTGTTCTCTTTAAAAAATGACAGGTGTCCTGCTGTCTACCTAGGCAATCTGTCCTCCAGGTTTCACTGTCCTCACCGTTACAGAACGTAATGCTCCCATCCTGCAATTTAAGTCCATTAGTTCTTAGGGCTGGAGAAGATTTTCCCTCCTATTTTTGCAGTTACTTCTATGTGTTTGAAAAAGGTGATCATGACTCCCCTCAGTCTCCTCTACTCAAAACGAAACTATCTCGGCTGCCAAGCTCATCACACAGAGGCCAGGCTGCTGCTGCTGGTGATAGCTCTCAGTAGCTGCTGACTAGGCTGGATTTGTACCAGCAGCCTGTAGGTGAAAGCCTTCACCAGCTTTGGCTTACAGAGCCAGGCTGTTCTCTCAAAGACATGAAATCTTCTATAACCCATTACAGAACGACAGTAAATACACATTTCAGTACAGTATGTTTCTGGAGATTTCTCCATGACTTTAGGAAATCATTACAAGCAGAAAGGATGACATCCTATGTCATGGAAGTGTACTGAAGGCCTAAACTTAAAACAGGCTTCTAAACAGATCTTGAAGTGCAGAGAGAAAAACACAACAGAAAACACAATACATTGTGTTAACACCTTCCCCACTCCATTCCCTCCACCAAATAAATGAAATGAAACGCATGAACCATGTCTTGGCTTGCAAATGAAACTTGGTATTTGTATTTGCTGCAATGTCTCAGAGTGCTGTTTTTCATTTTAGACTTTGCATGGTAGTAAACACTGCAATGCTTTACATTCATTAAGCTCAGGCCCATTTACTCTATGCAGGCAAAGCAAGAACATATATCTTGGACCCATAAAGCATTAGTTCAGAATTACACAGGAAATAAATGAGCCTAAGCAAGAAGTCCAATTTCCAGAGTCCAGCTCACTAAAGTTAAACAAGCACCTTAGATAAATATGGTCTATTTTAAATGAAACGTTAGTGTAATTTGATAACTGTCAATAATTCCCTCATTATGCCTAAATGAGCTTGTCATCCAAGGAGATTGCTGCATGGCTGATCTTAATTTGCTAATAAAAACTGCAGCGAAGGATGTCAGCTAAGCTGGAACTATTTGATTCATAAAAGTGCAATAGTGCACTTTTTAAAGCCTTCTTTCCAATTCCTGACTGCTGACTGGCTGAAGCCCAAAGCAAGTTTGCCCTGTAGCCTGTAAGAACACAGCTTTTCTATGTAAGAACAATGAGCAATTGTCTCTCTAAATCACTATTATTCCTCAGCTCATTATATTTAATTTATTTTTAATCATGTTGTATAATAGAAATAAAATCATTGGATTAAGCATATATCTAGCAGCAGGAGCCCATTATCCTTTGACAATGTTCTGTTTCATTGACATTATATCTTCATTGTAGACAGTTTCCTTGCCATCATTAGTCCTAAAATGACTATTGGATTTCAAGGGTTTCTCCCTAATCCATAATAAGATTTAGTTGTTAACAGTACAAAACAAAACAAAGATATGCTTCTGCCGTTTTACTTCTGTGCAATCCTTATTTTACACTGTTCATACAAGTCAAGAATAAATCCAGATATTTTTAAGTATTTAAAGCTTTCCTGTATAATTTTGATTCAAAGGAAAAACTCAATAATTTTGCAATAATTTTGTATCTCTTAACTCACTGTGCCTTTATTTCATTTAAGCAAGCAACAATACTTTGTCAGGTCTTGAACTAAGAACTACTATTCCTTGTGCAATGACTTTCCAGATCATTTAAAGTAACTATCAGTTCAGTCCATTTTCTCCAGAAAGGGCTACAAGGGGTTCATCAGATTCCATCAAAAGAAAGAGGAAGAAACTTCTATGCCAAGCCTGCTGGTGACTCCTCTACGGTAAGTGCTAGTTAATGGAGTCAGCACTAATGTCAGGAAGTTAAAAAACTCCTCCAGCATGCTGATCCCCATGGGATAATTCAACAGCTCTTCATTTGTACCAGCGGCAGTCACGGATAGATCTAAAACTAGATTTTTCCACACCCTATTAACAGCAGCATTAGAATGCAGCGGGGCCCATCCAGAGAATAGAGCGCTTTCTGTTATCTCGTAGTTATCTTTGAGGAGGTGGCAGATTTCCCTATGAAAATTATCCTTATAGATTGCCTCTTATTTAAGGATGTGCTGATACTATCAAGTGGTGCTCTCTTCATGCTGAAATTGCTAGCAACACTTAAGAGTATCTGCATGAGTCTCTCAGCTGAGAGAGCAGCTTCAATAGATATCTATTTTCCACGTAAGTAGACAAGCCATGAACTTTCACCTGTACTGACATGATCTGCATAAGCCATGCAGTTTCCATTACGAGGGGTCCATACAATATGGTCAACTCTTCCATTATTCTGGCTAATAAGAGAATAGAATAACTCAGATAAAGGAAAGACATGCATAATTACTGCTTCCAGATAAGAGCCGGCTCAAATATTTCCACAATGTGCTCCCCAGACAGAGCTTGTACTTCTGTCAGAGCTTGCTAACATAGAGTTCATTAACTCAGGCATTACCTGCATCCATCTGGTACAAGCTGGGCAGCTTAGGTGTCTGTATGATTTAAGCACCCCACAAGTAATTTACTAACTGATAATTGTCCTGGCTATAATTAAATAACAACTTCCATATTCACCTTTTCATATCTACTGATACTGATATGATGTAGACTCAGTCATGCATGCCCATGTCAAGGTTGAATGTGGCATAATGACGAAAGGCAAATTATGCATGAAATGCAAGAGGACTATGTTCAAAAGACAAGGGAATGCCGAAGGCACACAGTGATGTAGAATGGCTTTATATTCACATCTAACAATCTGAAATTAACAAAGGTGCTTCCATTCTTGTTTCCAGATAACCCCTGCAGTGGAAGTATGCTCAGGATTGTCACAGACAATACATGTATGGAACTATCATTACCTCTATGGATGAACTGTCAGAGGTTTTATTTTCATTACTATTACTGTTGTTGTTTTGCAATTACTTAGCCACATTGAACATTTGGCCTTTTAGTACCGACACATAGCCTTCCTGATCTCTGCATTGGTATATACGTAAATTGTACTGTTCAGTCACAAGAGACACTCAGTACTGTTACAAATATATGGGCAAAACACTGTCATCACCACCAAATACAGATTCTCTTACAAGGAAAATGTTGCAAATATTTTTTTCTGGATTCTTACAGTTGGAAATGGATTACATAAAAATAATCTCAGACTTAAAGAAATTAGGAACATCACTTCTTACACATCAAAGCGAATAATCTTAAAGAAACAAACTCATTGCCAGGCAAGCTTTTACTGGTGCACTTGTACATGACATTGTGTTGAGGAATCGCTGGTTATATGTTGCCACACTCCATGGAGAATTTACGAATTAGCATTGCCTTGTTTTGTCTGCACTTTACAATTAGACAGAGCTACACAATGACACAAGCCACAGCCCAAGCTCAGAAGAGCAAAGTGATGAGTTTTAAAAGTTAGCCATGTCATGTGATGTCACTAGAATAGCTACAGAATAAGCAGCTGACGACAAATCACAGTGGGACATATATCAAATCCCTAAGTATCTGTTCATTTTGCTTAATGCGTCACATACAGTGTTTAGATCACTGCGGAGGTCCTGGACGACATTCTCTATACTCCTGGTATCCTTCAGAATCTCAATGCTTTGCGTATATGGATTGAAATACACAGAGAAGGGACGATTGATTGATTTAGCAAAGTCCCTGAAAGAAAAAAAGAAAATTAACACCCCTTTTTTGTCTACCACTGAAGAAGAGAAAATAGATTTTAGAGTCAAGGGAAATAGTTTACCTCATCTTTTCTTTGGCTTCTTCAAAACTTTCTGAAACAAAGTAAGCTTCCTGAAAAGTGGTGATAAGGCATTCTTGCAAACAGGTTGTCTTCGGATCAAACGTTTTCACCTTGGCCTTGTCAGAAAGAGCATGCTGCAAAAGAAACCACTGGCTCCGTTAAACTGTATTTTGATACTGTCTTGTATCTATAAAACAGTTTACATATTCAACTTTTGTATCACTGTGTGGTATTTCTTCAGTCATTTGGAAGCCTCTCTTGTTTCACATAGAGTAATCTCCCAGTGTGAACAGAATAAATAATTTTTTACTTAGAAAATACTCTTTTTTATGAGTCATTTTTTCACCTAACTAATAAAATACTAAAGAGCAGATTAGAAATCTACCTGCTGTGCAGGCATAAATCTTCAGATGGAAATGAGAAAGTCATAAAAAAACCATTGCTGGAAAATTATCTACAGCTATAAACATGTATGTTCACAAATGTCAATTAACAGGCAGAACTGATCATCAACTTGGTAGGTGAACTGAGTCTGACCAAATCATTCACATAACCCTTGCATTACATTTTCAGACCAAATTCACATATTATTTTCCTGACAGTGAGTTTAAGAGTAAAACTATATATCTGAAAACCCATTAAATACTGCTTGTGTATTGTGTGCTGATGAAATGCATTGCCCTTCCACCACATACACAAGTTATGATCATCATTTTAATACTGTAAGGGAAAAAGAGCCAAAAATACAAGCACAGATAGGTACAGAGCAGACAGTAGACAGATGAGACATCAAATTATGTTGCTCAAAGAAGACATTACAGATTAGCCTCTCTCTTTACACTACTGGCAAAAGTCACTGGAAAGATTTCAAAAACAGAGGTTTCAAAACTGAAAATCTGGTACTGAGACATTTTACAACAAAATTTAGTTCTACCTCTTTTTTCCCCTTGGATAC
>PPHD01013689.1:0-17168 GCA_002909625.1 Bambusicola thoracicus | reverse complement strand
AGACCAACCCCGCCGTCCCGCGGTTCCGTCCGCCATAACGGAGCGTCTCCGGCGCGACCAAACGCGGGCCGTGCTGCGCTCATTGCCGGCGGGCGGCAGCGCTTCTCTCTCCCACAGGAACGGCTGGCCCTCACCGAGGCCAGGAGGGGCAGCTCGAACTCTTCTCCGTGACAGACAGACAGACAGACATGAATTCAAGGCACGGATTATCAAAATTAACAAACTCTTTCTTTGGAACTCGGTATGAAGGAAGCCGTAATTGCAGCATCAACACACTGCACCGCATCTCTCGTAACAGTGGCACGGTCAAACCATCAGCACTCACACACAGGTGGGCACACACAGCCACCCGAGCAGAGCAGAGCGCTGCTGCTGGGGGCAGTGGCCGTGGGGACAGCCGGCAGCACACAGAGCACACCTGCACTGACTGCTCTCACGGGTCTGTCCTGACGGTGGGCCCACATTCAGACAAAAACATTCATGTCACCCCGCTGTCATCGAGCCCTGAATGCTCTCAAAACGGCTTTTGCCATCCTAAGGTTCAGAAAAACTGCCCCTGGCAGACCTCACCCAAGCCCTTCCGAGTCAGGGAAGCTGACAAGCACAGAACATTTCTACCAACTGAGTTGCAGGAATTGCAAACCGCGTGGCCGTGCAGAACAGCCCGCATCCAGCAAGGCCAGTGTAAGGCACAGCCCTGCTCTTCCTCCTGCCGTCCCTCAGCCCGTAAGCTTCAATCTGGTCTCTGTGCGGCCGAGCTCACAGCTTCACCTACCCACGAGGGAGAGCTCCGAGCAGTGCTGTCCCTGCACAGAAGGAAACTGGAGAGTGCAACTGCAGCTGCTACCATAAGGGAGCTCTACTACTGGAGGAGGAAGCTGGAGCAGCCAGCATCACCCTGCCCGACTCCTCTGTCAAAGTGAGCACCTCCTGTTCCTACACCATCGGCCTCTCAGACGCTGCAGGGTTACCAATCCTGTTTAAAAAGCTTGAGTGAATTATCAAAGGGATCCGTATCAGCATCATCTGCGCTAAACACATCTGTGCTTCACAGTGGAAATAAGCAGTCTTTAGCGAGAGCTGTACTGGTGCCAATTAAAAAAGTAAACCAGAACAACTCTTGACTTACAGTGCTCCAAATGAGGAAGCACAGAGCTTAATTCACAAAAGGTACCAGGCCCACACTGGGAAATGAGCTAATGGCACAAACAGGAGAGAAAACACAAATGATGCCTATATAGGCACGAGCAAGAAGGGAGCCTACAGCCAAACTGACTGGCTGTCAGCCCACGTTATGTGCTTGACAGCTGAGGAACAAGGGGGCACATGGGCTACAAGCAGAAAGGCACAGCTGCATTCATGTTCTCCATCAGAACCTGCCCAAAGCCAGGATGAAAAAACATCGACTTTCTTCTCAGTTTACACATTGCTAAGAATGGAAGGACGTGTCTCATGAACTCTGCAACGGTGTAGTGGATATCAAAATACAGAAGGAAAATATTTACTCTATTCTCTTTTAAAGCGTGGAACACATCATGGATAATTCATTGTTTAATGGAGGGAGATATCAGACAGCTCTTCATACTTGCACCTAGGTGTGACTGTGGGGAGACCCGATCCCTGTGCCTGCACAGAGTGAGGCTGACAGCACTGCTTGGCTTTGGAGCTGTTCAACCTATTACCATTTACGGTGCAAATCTTCTGATAATGGTGGAAGACATTCCAAGTTTTCTCCCCTGGCTGAGGGGGGAAAAACAAACAAAGAAACAAACAAATCAACTGGCTCACCCACAAACTGCAGTCTGCTAGAGAGTAGAGAGGTTTAAGCTTTGACTCCATCTCCACCAACGGAAGGCAGCCTCCTAAACAGCGTATCCTTCTGCACACACGGTTGAATCCTTCTCTTCTAGCACACCTAAACATTCAGTTCTATGAGAGCAGGTCAGAAGTGCAAATCAGACTCAAAAAGCAAGAAGTGTCTGCTTGCTCAAAGGAAATAACTACAAGAATAAGTGCCATTCTAGCACTGCTCCACACCTAGCTGTCTGGCTCTACACGCAGCTTCCCAAGAACTATAAGCAGAAGTTTTCTTCTCCATCTCCATTTCTGCATTTATCAGTTCATTCAATACTTGCAATTTCAAGAATAATAGGTAATGGTACATCATTTGTTAAGAAAATACAATGCAACTCTAAACTGAATTTTCAAAACCATAAAAAGCAGTATTTCACTATGTACAGAGTAGTGCAGTATTGTAAACAGACTAAAGGATGCCTATACATAAATGACACTGAATGGAGAACGCTTAGAACAGTTTAGCGTGACAATCAACATCACACGTCTCAATACAAACATGAAGGAAGGCAGAGGAAGGAAGAGTATTTTTCAAACTGCATCTCTAATGAAGTGCTCCTTTCATTTTTTTACATTTTCATTTACAATGATGGCACAAGTTATGTACAGTGGTAGTATATCGTATCCATTACTGGGCGACCACCATTGCTATCAGTGGACCTTATTCACAGGTACTAAAAGAACCTTTCTGAACAACACTCAGCGAGCAGACACACAAGAAACTTAGAAAAGGATTCCATTTATATCTAAGTTCTGTCTTAGGTTACCAAATGGCTTCCTATTTAGGGCAACGTGAATGTACACAGGGCTCATTTCCTAATTACATCATTGATATGCAGAATTTTGTATTTTATCAATATTCTTTACATATACAAAGCAGTGTTTGGTATTCAGCCAGAAACTGAAATCTGTGTCCTTTCCTGAGGTTGCAAGTTAATGCATCACAAAGTGCAGCTCCCAGTGCTCTTTAAAAGTCACGACCGCATGGCACTGAAAACGATGACTCCCAATTTGGCACAGCTTCACTGAGGGTCAGAATTTCCATCTCATGAAGAAACAAAGATGGTGAAGAAAATCCAGCAGAGCAAACGGCGTTCCAGAGATGGTGCTCGTTTTGTCCCTCCTGAGTAAGCATGGACACCAGAACGCAGACGCCAACTCACCTCTGCAGAAACCCTATGCTTTTCTCCACCCTGGCACTGACCACCCTCCCTACTGGCTGCTGTCAGAATTCCTTTGAAAGGGTGTTCCCAAGTTTGCTGGTGACTAATAGGAAATCGACAGATAGAAAATCCTATTTAATTTTCCAGCTCTCAAGTGCTATTTCAGCTTTCATGAACTTGTGCCTCAGTTGTACAGCTGCGTAATGGGAATGAAGAGACCAAGTGCAGAAATATGAAGAGGACTTAAAAGAAATACCTTTGCTAAGGAAATCTGGGTTGAAATACACGTGCTTTGCCGGCTTCAAAATGAGCCAATACATGTTATGTGGGAGTTACCCTCTCATGGCTACAGGGACAGCTCCACAGCTATTTTTCTAGTGACATGAAGGACCTTCAGAACTCCTGATCTGTGTGTGGCCCAGCAGCTTTTGCAGTAGTTGAATTGCGCTGAAGTGACTGTCTGAAGAAAGACCAAGAAACACCTGGTGGGTAACTGAACCATCTCTGCAGATGACAGGTCTTGAAGACCCAACTGTTTGCAGTGGGATACAGACTGAGTCCCCAGCTCCACTACTCGGTCGTTTACAGCGCCGTTACGAACAGCAGCAGAATCTGGAGTTCGTTCCTCTTTATCCCTTGAGTAGTTTAGAGACGCTTCACAGTGAGCAAGGAGCGAACCCGGCAACTCTCAGGCTTCATCTCTACTATTCAGGAATTGAAAGACCAAGATTCCAAGTTTGTTTCACAGAGCATACCTACACCCCAGTCGTCACTAGTTTTCCATGTTACGTAGCCGTGCACTTCTGGTGGGCATTTAACAACACTATGAATGAGGTCCATAGCGTTATGGTACACAGTCTTTGCTGCTATATGTTGCATTGGCTCACAAAACAACCAAGATGTTGCTGTTCTTCAGAGAAAAAACATTTACCTAATATTTGTCCTATGGAGCTTAAATAGTCTCTTTTTTTGTATGTTTTTGCTTTTTCTTTAAATCTCAAACCATGCATGATTGGAAATGAAATCTATTTGGTTAAGCCACGTAATCTGCTTGTAAGAGTGCATTGCATATGAATTGTAATCATACAAGTTGTCTTCTTTTCCTTTTTTTTCTTAATTGAAGGTAATTATCCTGGATAATTCTTTGAGATTTACTTGCCTACGTACTTTTCCAATTAGCAGAATCTGAAACACCTTGTAGGTATCACTACTTAGGACACAGGCACAAGTGCTTGTGAAGGCACTTTCCCTACAAAGCTTCCGAGATTTAATTACTGAACACACATAGGACAACCATCTGATCACTAGTACAGCAGTCTGGTTACTAGATAGACCTGTAGACTAGAGGCTAGTTTAACTTCAATTAACCCTCCTTGCTTTTTTTTTTTTTTTTTTTTTTTTTTCTCCTTTTCCTCTCCCCAAAAAGGCACAGGATACAATTTTTTTATGACACTTAGGCAGGGAAAGGGCATTTTCCCACTTTTGGATTTATAAATCAGTCTTGCAGCAGACCGCTGGATTCATTCATGCCATCATCTTCTCCTTTTCTTCTCCTCCAAAAAAAAATTACAGTTTAAAGCCTTTTTCATTATACCTATGAATGGTCACACAGCCATGATACGATACTGGCCTGGGCATGGCTGCTACTCCTGTGATAATGCCCGTTGCAGGATCATAGCAAAGAATAGTGTCTGTGGCTTCACCATTTTCTCGTCTTCCACCAAGGATATAGATCTTTCCGTTACACACAGACATGCCACAGTTCTCCTGTTTCAAAATACACAAAGGAATGCGTGATTATTTGAAAAAGAGAAATTTCAATTCATGCATGTCCACCCCAGTAAAAGGACAGCACTGCGACTACTGTTTGTAAACAGACTGGTCTGTAACATTCCCATCTCTAAGGGCCAATGCAGAAAGCATAGGGTGTGGAGAAAGCAGTGACACAGTCCTACAGAAAGGGCTTTTTCGGGTCCAAGCCTTTACTTTGCATAGCTTGCACAAAGGATGCAGTGGAGTACAGCTGAATATTGTACTCAAGAGATGACCATTTGCGTATCTGAGATAAGGAAAGGCAGGAGGGAAGCGGAGGATTTCAGAAGGACTACAGTAGGCAGGAATTGAAAAAAGGAGGAATAAGTAGAAGCACTTTGGAGGAGTAAACAAGGGAGAAGGAAAAAAAGGGTCATGACTAAGGAAATAGAGAAGTGACAACACTGTATCTTACTTGCAACATAGGAAGTAAAATAAGGAACAGAATGGAAAGTAGTGAGAAAATAAGAGGATTGGAAAAAAGTACAAATCTCAGATGAGGATGTGATTAAGATACTTATAAAGCAGGGAAAAGTGATTCAACACACACGTGCACTTTATTACTGAGGGGGACACATGCTGCTAAGCGTTCCACATACTGAAGTGACACGGCTCTCACTGCTCAAGTCAGATACTTTCTGTGCTGTACAGTATTCCTATCCACACCTCAAAGCTCTTCAGTGCAACAAAAATACTGATGGATGTTTAGAATCAATTATAAGAAAATTACTGTCTTCAATTTATATTAAAAAAATCATGTAACAGGGCTTGACAAAGATCAGTTTCTAGACACTTGAAATGTTACCCGGTATACTGTTACACTCTTGTCCAACAATAACTTCTCTCAAAGACTGGGCTGGCTAACACTGGCTATCAGCTTAAAATCTATCAGCTTAGCCTCTTCTCTGAGGTTTTCTATTATATAGATGAAGTAAAGCAAGGATGGAATCGAGAGATGCAATTTTACCAGATTTAAATGAGCTTCTATTCACTTCTTCCCAAGATATTCCATATAAATCAATACCTTTCAGACATTTACAGGTCTTGTCATGTTTAATTACCTGTCTGCTGAACGTATTCTGTACATGCATCCAGTAGTCCTCAACTGGATCATAGCAGTATATTGCCTTGGTGAGCCCACCAGCAACATAAATCAGATTGTTTAAAGACACAGCCGTAATACATCTTTTTGCAATAGGGATAGTTGCGCGGAGCAGCCAAGAATTAGTGTCAGGATCGTAAGACTGAACCTGAAAACAAACACATGCACTTGAGATCGCAAACCCACTCGAAATTATAGTGTGGCACACCCACAGTGTTTGTAACATGGACAGAGAAGGAAGCAATACCCGGTGGGCAATACCTCACCAAGAAAATGAGGCCCGTATAAATACGGGCGTATGTATGAACAGTTGTATAGTCCGTATTCAGCACCTTCTCCCAAACAGTTTGGTTTAAGCCTCACATAGCACATGTAACGTCCACGACAGAAACCAAAGTAACAGCATACTAATAAGTTACTGCTCCCTGATACTTATTTTTGTATTTTTCTAATTCCATACTCCATCCAAAGCCAATTAAAACAGATCTCTGCACGACCCATTTTCACACCAGCATTTCTCTCTACTATGGATATAAGAGATGCAAGCGGTTAAGTGACCTTGTCAGAACACGTGTTGTCATCAGGACCGCCCCCAATCACAAAGAGTTTGCCGACACAGCTGGTGACTGCAGGAGAGCTCACAGCTTCCTTGAGGGGAGCCACCTCCGTCCATCGATTGGAAAACGAATCGTAGCACTCCACGCTGCTGAGGCGGTTTTGCCCATCATACCCTCCAACGACATACACCTAGGCAAAATGGTGAAAATGACCATCATTTCCTTTTTAGAGTCCTTCTTACATTCCAATATGAAAATAATGCTGCAGAAATGCTGATTTTTGTTTTACTTTTCTTTAGGTTTTCACTTGAAGGGATACTTCCGTAGAAAATTATATACGTCTATTACATGGAGGAAGAATGTGGCCTAAAAGTTACAGTCCCAGGAGAGTTTCCATTTAGTCACACGTGGAAGGATGCTGCAGACAGACATCCAAAGCATACTATCATAAAACAGAAACCCACTGTTTGAATGGCACTTACAAAAGAAGGCATTTCTCAGCATTTCGCATGTGAAAGGCCACATTAAGCAGCAGCCACTGCAGAAGTGCACCTGAACGCACCTCTGCTGTTCTGTTGTGCCTTTTCCTACCCGCTTACAAAAGTACTTCCCCTCAGTTTGTAAATCTCTCTTTTCTTTCCTGTGACATCTCTCATATTTAAGCAGCAGATCCCATTATTAATTGTGCCTACCCTCCTTCCCCTGCTTGCTGCATCTCTAGAACTTACTCCAAGGGACTCCACATGCAGCCCTTCCCCAGCTTTCCTTAATGGAGTCAGCTGATCCCAACTACTAGTTTCACATTAGGGCACAAATAAACCTCCATTTCCTTACAGTAAGTTGGTTAATTTCACTGTAAAATACTAAATAAAAGAACAGAGAGAAGACAAAGCAGTACTGCTTTTCCTTAAAAACTGTGTAAATAATTTAGGTTCTGAGAGCACCTTTTAAACACGGGCAATTTCTGATATGTCTTTGCCTGCAAAAAAATCCCCCAAACTTGGAGCGAAGACGTTTTGTTGACAACTCACCAAAAACACTTTGAGGATTTTCAGTTCCGTGGACTGACTGATCGAGAGCACAATTATTTTAAACATTACCTTATTTGAACATGCGAACTATGATTTAATGGGACATGCAACAAGGTAATACTAAACACGTACATATGTCTTCTCCACTACTTTGTTACACATATGAAACATCCCCGCTGGAGGAATTATAAATGTACTTCTCTTACTTTACCAAGAAGAACGGCCATTTTATGACGCCATCTGCCTTTATTCAAGGAGGCAACTCTGATCCAAATGTTAAGCTGAGAGTTATAAATCCATACATCCCGACTATTGATTCTTCCACCTTTAAAAACAAAAATATGCCTGAGTACATCAATGCCAGGATGAGAAACGTCATCTACTGTCATGCCCCTCTATAGGGGGCAAAGCAATTATACTCTTTCCATACTTGATTGAAGGCAGTTTCAGAGGATTTCAAAACATGAAAATGTAGATAAGTTACTTTACTTTTGCAAACCTCTCCCAGCAACATGCTGATATCACATTAGATTATTTCTTGAGATCAGAATGCATCTTAATGGCTTTTGCCCATGCTTTTCAGACTACCTGAACAAGACACTCAAAACGGGAATCTTAACTGCTGCTGTGCCCTGGGGCACATTGCTAACATGAGCCGTTCCCCTCTCTTCAATCCATGCACCATCTCCTTCATTTTACACACTGTTCAAATGGCAAAGGTACTACACACCTGAGGAGACAGACTCTTTGCTTAAACTAACAGGTGGGACTCAGCATCTAAGCCACTGCTGTACCATAGGATCTATCCTTCCTAGAAGGACTAAGCGAGGGGTATCTAAAAAACATACTGCAAGGGGCTGGTGTAAATGAATCACCAACTCAGGTGCTCAAATTAGAAGGAATTGCGAGGATTATTCACCTGAAACAAGGATATCATTCCGTAGGGCGCACACTGCATACTCAGACTTGGTAAACTCTGGAAGTTTGGCCAGTGATTTCCATTCTCCTGTTACAGGATCGTAGCACTCGGTGTAAGGCAAGTTAAACCCTCCAACTCTTTCACAGCCTCCAACAACAACTATCACCTCAGAATAACCAGTTGATCTAAAAAAGGGAAAACAAAACTCAGATGAAAGAGGCACTTATCAGTATATGAAGGCCAAATAGCAATGTCTTCAAAAGCTGTTCGGAAAAAAAGTCAGAAAATTCAAGCCGAAAAAGAACACAAGAACTCTGAAAGGAAGCATGAGATAGTCTGCAAAGCTTTCACATTGTTCCACACTCATTCTCCTTCTGATCTGATGCTTCTGCGTTATATATACGCTGTGTTCACAGTAGTAGGAAAATTCACTACATTTTAATCCATGTTTGAATGCAGAGAATGAGCCATCTTCTACAAGCAAATCAAATTAGGAGTGAATTTTATCCCTTCTCTCCAATGTACAATTATGAACATTCCTCAAAATCCTTTATTTTCAGGGTGTTTTTTTTTTTTTTCCAAAGAATTTTGCACTGATACAGTTATTTCAAGGTCTGCTGTGTAGCAATCAAATAAAATAATGCAAGATTTACTTTTAGTAAGCCTCATAGTTCTGTGCTTTAACTTTGATCCTCGCGAGTAGAGAGATCCCATCCGTATCATTGCTGAGTATCACACTGCCTCAAAACAAAAAACAACCCACCCTGCTTTATGACTGCATTTGAGCTAAAACTTCTATGATCTGTGCCCAGATTTCCTAACATCTGAACTCATGCATGCAAATATTAGCTTATAAATCCCAATGACAATTTCCCTGCTTTGGAGCATCACGAACAAAACCATTTAGCTTTTCTACCACCTTGTCAAAATAAAATATACCCTTCTATCTCACACAAAGGCAAAGGTAACTGAAAGGGCACCGTAAGATTAAACAGTGAAGATTTGTATCTGTGGAGGCACTTTACACACCTGAACTAGACAGGAGAACGCTCTCTTCTGCTGCTCAGCTTTGAAGTGACGTTGATTCTTGGTTTCTGAGTATTTATTTATTTGAAGTATTCATTTTTAAGAGGAACAGCTCTGGAAAGAATCTCTCAGAAGGTAGGAGAGGAAAACCTTCGGTACCTCTAAGGCAGTACCCAGGGAAAGAAAAGTTTTCTTAAGAGCAAGTTGTTAATCTCACAACCTGCCCAGAGGCAAGCCTTGATGCCAACCAACTGCATGTTGAAAAAGTGTTTGTCTGCAGATTACTTTTGAGATTAGAACCAAGCCCTCTATTTACTGAACAGCTTACTGTAGTGAAGTGTCAACATTTACTTTAAAATTAGCTGAACAGAGAATCTTGGATTGGAGAGAGCTCATTATGAGAGCTGTGCTCCTTAAAGGGGATATTAGTTTAGTACAGTGTTTTAAATCCCAAGGAAAAGAAACATCTTCTGAAAGGTTTACTGCCTCCAGAGCCATACGCTTTCTTCAGTTAAGAAATATTTCCTCTGTTTCATTTCCTTGAACAAGTCTTGCACTGTAGAGGTTTCAAAGCCAGTTCCAAATGAACTAATGATATCTGCAAATGGAGGCCAGAAGCTGCAATTCCCAGGTAGAACGTGAAGCGGTGGTACAGGGGGTTCTCCTGACAGCCCTCAAAGGAAACAGCATGAGCAGAGGAACAGAGGCAAGCCAGAAGTTCCAGGGGAGACCCTCCAGTTATGAGAAGGTGAGAGAATGGACAAAGGGGAATGGAAGGCATCTGACAGCATCACATTACCCAGTTCACTCCTAAAGCAGCTTTCCAAGGCGTCCTGAGCCGCATGCAGGCCTTTGGCCTAGGGGACAGTGCCAAGCACCACCGCGTCATCTGAACTAAAGAACCTCCAGTAATTCAAACAGATTCCATTCAAAACCTTCTTAGGTCTGGGAGACAAACTACACAGCTCCTTTAAGTATAGCTTCTCCTGGGTACTGACTTGTGTAGCAAATGGGAAGACAAAAAAGCCAAGTAAAATCACACGTCACATCCTTTGAGCCACCCACCTTCTTTGGCCACGCTTCCATGAGTAGCCAAAAAGGATGTGTCAAAATGTATGCAATTGGAGCAACTTCCTACCAGTTAAAGAGAACATTCAGTTATCAGACAGCTTTAGAGGAACTGTGTGATAAGAGAATTCATGGGAACATGAAAATCTAAAGATAATTTGAACCACAGAGCAGCAAGAGCCCGGCTGGTAGTTTTTTTGGGAGGTTTTTTTTGCATATGGAAATTTGTTATTGCTCCCTGCCTGAGCAGTGCTCACAGACATGCTGTGCAACACAGCCAGAAGGGGACAAGAGAAATTCAGCCTTGACGTGTCACTGCAGGTACGCAACTGCACAGAACCTCCAGCGGGACCTTCTGCATCTGCCAGCAGAGCCTAGAGGCACACAGCACTGAAACAGCAAGCTGGTCACCCCATGTTTTACTCTGTGTGCTTCAGGTACCGCCTCACAGCTTCCAAATGAAAGAAGGAAAAAAAAAAAACTGCAAAAAAAAAAAAAATCCAAACTGGTCGTTTAAAAAATGGGTAGACCACACTTCAACTGAATATACATACCCATACAAGGAGTCGTAAGTTGTTTCCATAAGTTTGAGACAAGACACTTCCTTGGGAGATTCTGATGCTACTGCCCATTTCCTTTTAGAAAGAGTTTATATTAAAAAAGGAATTGGAGGAAGTCAAGAAAGAAAAGATCTCTCCAATGTCCTCTGCTCCCCAAACCTTGAAGAACTGCCCAGAAAAGCTGTGATGAAAACATGGGCAAGGGGAGACCTGGTAACTGTTCTAAAACACTGCCTCCTTTTGCTATAGGCAACCGAAACAAATAGGCAAACAAATAGGCAGAAACAAATGACAAAGAACTATTCCACAAATGTAATCTAGAAAAGGGGAAATAATTCCTGCTGGGAGGCCAGCCAGCTTTTTCTCTTTTAATGACTTCTCTCACTCCTGCCTACTCAGATTCATGCTGCTGCTTATTAGGCCTAGCAGGAAGAAACGCGAGGCAGCCCGAAATCACCTGCATTAGGCAAGGCATGGCAGCTACAAACTGGAATGCTGCAAAGACATCACCACAGCTCCCACAGACCCGACTGAGGGAACTCCTCGCAAACCAGCATTCCCAGCTTCTGAACTTCAGCACACCGAAAGCTCCCAGACCCTCCATGGCACTGCACAGCTTTAAAGAGCTGACAGCAGGGCTGCATGGAGCTCATAATGAGCATCACCTTCACAGAGCACCTCATTTTAAAACTGCAGTTTAAATCAGCTGGAGGTAACGATAAACCATCGTGTCAATTACGTGTAGAGGTAAGGCTTTTACTGAGAAAATAGTTGGGGTGGGGGGAAAGATCATAGCCACCATTGGCCATTAATTGCGTTCCTCTCGCCAATTCGGTCACCGTTGGTATTGTTGTAACACATCATTAAGTAGCAGTAATTCCGGATTATTAAAACGTCATGGAATGAGCATGGAATATTTCAGGAACTGTTTCATAATTCTTTAAAAATGAAAGATATTATTTCCTTATAGTTCAGAACCTGTTGTTCTGCTGTCTACTATTTTTTAAAGCATTTTATAACATAAGTAAATCCTCTGTATACGTATCCCTGTCCATACTGTTTGTAGCACACTGTACGCCTACGTGACTGTTGCAAAAAAAGAAAGGTGGTCAGAAAATGGAACTGTTCACTTGCTATAGCGTAGCAAGTTGATTTCAAGATGCTGCCACTGCATGACATAAGATAACATTAAGCAAACATTACCCTTTGAAGACTATTTCAATTGTAACGCAGAATACCTTCACTTATCTGTAAAAATACTTCCCTTATTTCTACTTTCTAGGCATGCGTGGGCTCCTCGTGCGGTAGGGAAGCGCACAGGTATAAATGCAGTGCTCCACAATGCAGAACAAAACTAAATGCAAATAACTTTTTTCTCGGAGAGTGTATCAAATCATATAAAATAAACTATTTCCTCACCTGCGTGGCCGGGTCCTGGGGGACATCATCTCATTGCCAAGGATATGGTACCTCCTGGCCTCGTGCAGCAGCTGATAGCACTCTGGGGAATTCTGGATCAGCTGGTCCACCTCCACAGTCTGAACGAAGTAGTTGGGGTGTAACAACGGGAGCCTGACGTGTGTCAGCAGCTCGTGTAACACCGGTCTCCGCAGCTCGACCGCCCGGTACACCCAGCGCATGACAGCCTCGAACACCATCTCTTCCTTCGTGATCACCAGTTCATCGCTGCAGATGTAGTCGATCAGCTCATCTTTGCCCAGCTCGAGGAACTCTTCGTGCTGGGACACGTCCTCAAATGTCTGCAGTGCAAAATTCCTGCACTTGGTGAACAGCGTCTTGAGCGAGTGCGTGTCAGCGAAGCGCTGGATGCCCAGGCAATTGCAAGGGTCCAGCTGCTCTTCCAGGAACTTGGCACAGGCATCGCGCAGAACGCTGATCTGAAAGAGGCTGGATGTTTCAAAGAGATACTGCACGTTCTCCGTCGTGATCTTCACCTTGCCAGTGTACACGTATTGCAAGAAGCAATCCATGGCTTCAGCTAAAATGCCGTTGATCTCCACCAGCATCTCCCTGCTTTCTCGGTGATCGTTGCAAAACATGGCTCTGAAGTAGCTGCTGCAGGCTGAGAGCACCGCGCGGTGGCAGGGAAACTCCCGGCCCTCCACACAGATAATGACATCCGTGAACAGCCGGCTGTCTCGGAACTCATTGAAGATCTGCAGGATGCTTTCGGCGTGCGACGATCCCGAGGAGAAGTCAAAAAACTCAGGGCCTGACAACGACTTTGGGTCCATTTCAAAAACTTTCCGCTTGGTTGCAGGGGAATCTCGTATCCCACTATCCTCTCTATTCAGTCTGCGTCCCAATATTAGTACCATTGTTACATCAGTTGGCTATAGAGTCATTGAGAAAAGTTGGCCGCGTTTCTCCTCCGCAGTGCTACGGTCTGAAAAATTAAAAACACTTCAGCAGTCGGTCTGATACGTTCTCTGCTTCATCACGATAAACAGCAGAGACACCGTGTGGGCACACAGTCAGCACTGCTTCCCACCTTTCCGTGGGCTGACCCAGTATCTCACAGCAAGTGACCTTGTGCAGGGCACGGCCGCACCATCTGTTACGTGTTAAATACAAACCGCGCTCCGTACGCTATTTGTATACTATACATAGAGCAGGTGTCAGGGCTGACAAATTCTGAACATCCCAGCATTGCTGGCATAGGATTAGAGCTCAACGTAAGTGAAATGGGACCTCAGTTTCAGCAGATTGCCTTAATGACACAAACCAAGGGCTCTCCTGCACAAAGCTCCAGAGCTTGGGCTCTTCTGGCTTTTGGAGGCTTCGTGTAACGCTGTAATAAAACTCATCAAAAGGTCAAAAAGAAATTTGCAATATACAAATTGAATTGAGATAAATCACTCCTTCGCCCGTTATCACAAATACCACAACACTTATACTGCCGGAGGTTAATAGCAGCCAGTTATCTCAACAAACAGCCCTGACCACTGTCACTGCTTTCACTTTTCCACTCCCCGTATTCAGAAATTAGTTCAGGAATAACCTAAGCTGGAGTTGCTAATGAATATAAACTGTTAATACCCAAAAGCGAATAGAGAATGGTATTTTATAAAGCTACTGAAGCTAAAGATTAGTTTAAAGATCTCTACAAAGACCAGGGAGGTGTGCTACATATCCATCTACTCATTGAGAAAAGATGTTTCTAAACCTTCCGTATAGAATCATAGAATCACAAAGGCTGGAAAAGTCCCACAGGATCATCCAGTCCAAGGCAGACTCCTTTGTGCTACAGAATACTTCATTTAATCCAAACAAGAACGGGATAAATCGTCACTGTACCATCTGATAAACACTGTTGCAATGAGCACACGGAGCAAAATCTCTCTGAGGCAACCAGCTAACGAGGCATCGTTAAGGCAGCCTGATCCGTAACAGATATTCTGTGCGAGGAATTTATTTCCCAACCATTCTGCCCAGAGTGACGCAGCCCACATAAAAACCAGGAACAACAACAGCCGCTGCCACCGCCATCGCACCCCCAGCTGTGCTGCCGGCACCCTGCTTCGTCTGCAGGCAATTCCACGCTACTCAGCACGGGAACAGGGGGAGAAGCGAAGCATTTGCAGTAGAAAAGGGAATTGTAATGAAGAAAACCTAAATATAAACTGTAAAAGATTGATTCTGGCGTCACAGCTTTAAATCGCTGTTTCATTCAAGTTAGTAGAGTGACTCCAAAGCAAAGCAGGTCTGTAGGTAGAAAAGGGACACCAGCATAATGCACGAGAGGGAAGGAATCTGTGACTGCTAAACAAGAGTTGGGCTCTTTCTTCTGTGAGGAGTTAAAGACTGACAAAGATACTGCATGATGCAATCACCAGCAAATGAAAATAAGGCCTCTGGGCTAAGACAGCTCACTGGAGGAAGCGCTGCCTTCCTTACGCTCGACACTAGGAATAGCACAACATTACTGGTCAACAAACCATCCGTGTATTCTTTTCTCAATGCCCTGACTGTTTAAAGAGGTGGCAGAGGAGACAAAAAACCCCACAGAACAAAACCTCCTCCAGGGGACCAATACCGTAAGGTCACAAACAAGACACAACGAAGACAAAAGGTAATTAAACCCCAATGAAGAAATCACTGCTTTGAATATCAGATTTCATTTTTGCCCCGTCACTTCTGTACATGTGCTGAAGCAAATATTTACATAAGGCCATCACCAGTACTTGTAGGGAGCTTATGAGCAGGAAGAGGACCGACTTTCTACACAATCCAATAGTGACAGGACAAGGAGAAATTGCTTTAAACAGAAAAGGGGAAATTTAGGTTAGATGTTAAGAATTTACTCCTAACCCAGAGGGCGGTGAGGTGCTGGCACTGCTGTGCAGAGGGGTTTTGTGGGTGTCCCATCCCTGCAGGTGCTCGGGGCCAGGCTGGATGGTGCTGTGGGCAGCCTGAGCTGGTGGGAGGTGCTCCTGCCCACAGCAGGGGGGGTTGAAACTACATGATCTTTAGTGTCCCTTCCAGCCTAAGCCATTCTATGACTCCACAACACTGTCATATGTTGAGCTCCATCAGGCACACATATGCTCTTCTTGCACTCCTTACTTACACGACTTAAATGGACAAAATGCACTGGACTGCTTGCCTAAGTGGCAGCAAAGGAGGACCTTAAACAAACCACAGAGACTGTGCATTCAAACAGACTGGCTCTGACACAGATGCTCACACACACACCTCTGAATTCAGCCAGCTCACCAATGGACAGTTCCTCTGCTTCCTCACTGCCAGTGCTGCCTGGGGGCTCAGCTGCAACTGAAGTGCCTCACAAAAAGCCCCTAGCTAGGAGCCCTAATTCAGAGGCCACAAGGTCCATAGAACCTCTGCCCTGACACTTCACATCAGTGAGGCTCCTGTATAAGCAACTTCACATTGCACTCAACTCCTCCTTCCCCTGCTGCATTAACATAGAATGGCCTGGGTTGAAAAGGACCACAATGATCAGCAAGTTGCAACTCCCCTGCTATGTGCAGGGTCGCCAACCAGCAGCCCAGGCTGCCCAGAGCCACATCCAGCCTGGCCTTGAATGCCTGCAGGGATGGGGCATCCACAGCCTCCTTGGGCAACCTGTTCAGTGCAGCACCACCCTGCGCTCCCACAGCTCACCCTCAGGATGCAGCCCTAGGAGCTCCTGAGGCTGAGCACCGCTGCACACAGAAGCAGCTCCCACCCCATGCCTGTCAGCCCCGCACTGTGTCCATGGGCACGGCTGGGACAGGAGGCACTGAGGGCCTGCAGGGCGGCACAGCGCCTAACCCACAGCGCAGGGTGGGGAAGAGGCACAAGCTTTCCTTCCACCAATACCAAACACGGCGTTTTTTCTTCCTGCTTCACAGCACAAGAAAATAAAGCTGTTCATTTTGAGTGTTTGTTTGTGGTTAATAGGAGTGTCGGAAGCCTCCTGTCTGTAAGAACCCAGCAGGGAGGAGCGGAGTGCCGAGGTGCAGTTAGCGGCACTGCGGAATCCTTTGTTACAGATGTCAGCAGCGCCAAGAGTCGCAGTAAAGAAGGCCGTGACACACAGTGAGCTCAAGCGCCCTCAAGAATCACCCAGCAAAAACAGGAACTGATTTGGACGTGAGACTCGTGATTAACCGAGGCCAAAAATACCCCAAACCGAGCGGTAAAAACAAACAATACCCTTCGGCACGTGCGGAAGCGCTCGGGTGACCCCTGTCGGGGTGAGGTCAGCCGGGCCGGCTGCGGGCGGACCGCGCGTAGCGGCGCCAACACGGCCACGGGGCGCCCGCAGCGGGGGAACGCGGGACTCGCGCAGGGCCCGAACAGGCCCGGAAGCGCGGGCCGCTCCCAGCGCACGCCGCCACCTTCCTGTTTACACGGCCGGGCCGCCGACCCTTCGTCCCCGCGCGGGGCAGGGAACCGCAGAGCCGGGAGCGCCGCGGCGCCGAGACCGGCGTGAAGGCGGGGACGCGCGCCCGCCGGCCCCCCCCCACCGCCCCCCGAACCCTCGCGCGACCCCGCGCGCATGCGCAGTGCCGCCACCTCGTCCCGAGGCCACCCCGCGCACGCGCGCCCT
>PPHD01013688.1:0-17169 GCA_002909625.1 Bambusicola thoracicus | reverse complement strand
ATATATTCGTACCTTGCTTGGAAATACCAGAATGCAATGCTGACAAAATTGGAGACGATCTGAGCGCAGGTATTGCTGTAGGGAGCAAAGCGCACCAAACTCCAATCAAGCCAGCCTAAGCCCAAAAGCCACTGCAGCAACCAGAGCCCACAGCAACTGCCAGCCCCTGAATTCATGGCAACATGAACGAGGATATGCCTGTGTGCCTTCATTGTGCCAGCCAATGCATTCACGTGGTCCCTCTCCCACAACCCACACGCACATACATGACCCTTCCAGCCTGCAAGAAAGTCAGGAGCAACAAACCGTGCAGCACCATCCAAAATGTTCACGCTCCTCATCTCCAGAAAACAGAACTCCCTAAGATGAGACAAGGCTGCTAAGCAGGTTTTCAGGAGCCCCAGCACTGTGTTTTACCGAGCGCTACCTGCCCTGTAGATCTGCTGTGTTTTAATAATAAAGGAATATAGGAATAGTCATGCCTGTATCTTTAGTAACGTCAGTCAAGGAGTTTGGCAGGCTGGTGGAAAAATGAAACTCTTCTACCTGCTTTTACCATATTCTCCCACTAGTATAAACAGGCTTTTTTTTTTGTCTTCTTTTAGGAGGAGGTTATTGTGGTTACAATGGAGTTAATTTCCAGGTGTGTGGAAAGTATACGGTAACACGAGAAAAATACCATATTAATATTTAATATAACACTTTTTATGTGCATGAAAAGAATAAAAACCATTCAAATGCAAATGTGGCCTGCAAGGATGGATAAGGTTTTCTGTTTTCCCAGTAACGTCTTCGTTTTGCTAAAGACTGACTTAGTCTTGAGCGAGCTAAGAGCGCTTGTGTGTGTGTGCACTTCCAGCCACAGAAAAGCCTGCTTCTGGCCAGAGCCCTCCTCAGTATTTGAGACACTGCAGTAGTTCCTTGCAATGGCACTCACTGAAATACAGCGGGTTTATTAATCCTTTTGGACCCACACGTTGCAGCCCCAAAGGGATGAAGCGTGCTGCAGCGTCTACCCTGCCTTATGAGACTTTCACAGGGCAGCCAAAATGTGGGATTGCTCCCTACAGCTCTTAGGGGCAACCATTTCCTTTCTGTGCCACCCTCTGCGTTTACCAACCGTAACAAAATGACCTAGCTAGGGATCATCCATGACATCTCTATGTGCTACGTACCAAGCTCCTTCTGAATTTGCGTGCACCTCAGTCTCTAACCATCGTGATGCTCTTTTGACATCTCCAGCAGAACAGAATACATTTTGCAGCAGAATACAGGTGCAGCATAGCAGTAACCACTCAGGGAAGCTTCTCGATGGCACACAAATGCTTGCAAATAACACAAGGGTCAGACTAGCAAGAAGTTTCCCTGGCAAACAGAAGCAGAGGTTTGGGGAGAGGCAATCAGTTATGTTTTAACTGGTGTCATTTCCACCCAATGCGGAACTACTCTTGATGTACCCATCTCGTGGAGCACAGCACCGGCCAAGGCCGTGCCACTGCATCAACAGAAATGTTTTTCAACCCAGGTCAGATAGCTTCCTTCTTTCCTACTGGCTTTACCATAGCACATGTCACTACCTTGTCTTCCAAATTGAGTCCAGGTGGAATAAAGTGTTGGAGTGGAAAAAATAACCCTGCAGTGAAGGCTAGGCATCACGATAGCCGAGTTCAACACCTGAATACTGCACATACATTTAAAGTGACTTGGAGCGAGTTGCATCACCAGGACCTTAGCAGTTCAGGGCAGGTTTCAGTTTCTCTCAAACACTGCTCCCTCAAGGGTGTTAGAGCAGTTTCTTCCTCATATTGTTCACAGCCTGCATTAGGCCAGACCCTTTGGGGTCTCCTTAGGGTTTCCTACAAGTATAAATAATATCTAAGACTCTGGACTGGAAACAGCCTTTAAGTCAAGCTGCTGAGGGGGCACAACGGCAGCCAACTGGTGTAGGAGCCTGGCTTGCCTTCTTCTGCACTGAGACTTGGGCAATGCTCCATGCACACCTGAAGCAAATAGTTAAACGAGACAAAACCATATCTGCAAGGGGAGATGCACAACAGCAGTCGCTCAGATGATGATCAAGAGTAGGGAAAGCAAGCACAGAGGGAAGGAGAAAGCCGTGAGGCACACGGTCTGTTTGTTCTTAAAGTTGGATATCTCAAACTCTCCGGCACCTTAACTTGGGAATTCCCTTTTGTGAAGGAGAACTTAGGAGGACATAAATAAATGGAAATTTATATGGAAATAAACATCCAAATATACATGAGGAAGGGAGAGGAGGGAAAGGAGTGATTCATTATTATGGCTTACATATCATTACGCATTCATAAATTCCAAGGCAATATATTTTTCTTCATTGCTCGGATAATAAATCATCATTCGATTACAAAAGGGGAGTACCTGGATGGAACAGCAGCCTTTCTGAAAAATACTCCTGGCAGATGAATGACAGGAAAATTTATGGAGAATTCAGCTGCCTGACTGTCCTGCCTCCAGCAGAGCGGGCTGTGCCAATAACTAAACCTTTCCTGACAATTCACGCAGCAGACACTGTCCTTGATGGAGTGAGGTTTTTAGACCTCCCTTGGCTCGGTTTTCATTATCCCTCCTTTGGCAGCCCGCACAACGTCTATTAGCAGTGCAAAAGGGTTAGAAAAGAGCCATCCAAGTCGCTACCGAGGCTGTGCTAGCAGGCCTGTCTCTAGGATCTGTGAAAAATGTGCAGCTGCGTTCTGCACTTAGCTGGAGTTGTCCCATCAATCAGAGAGATCCTTCAAGGGTCACTGGTATTCATAAGAGCAAAGAGTTTTCAAGAACACAAAAAGGACCATCCAGTATACCGATTGCCTGCCTTTTTCTAGTTTATCTTCATTTCCTATCCCAGCCTTCTTTTTCCAGACCAACCCTTAATTTCCTTCCCCTTTTATAAACAAAGCTATTTGGCTCTTTACTTCAGCAAGTGCCTTCGAGTCATTCTTCATTTTTCCCCCATTACAGTCACAGCAAAGGGCAAGGCTGCCAAACAGCTGAAAGCCCGGCCACCCAGGCAAACCATCCTGAGAGGGGGTGGGCAGCTGAAGCAAAATGCATGGCAGAAAGCTGCCACGTGTGGAGCTGATCCTCGCTGCAGCAAGGGCAGGCAACTGAGAGTCAAGCCCACGGCCATTCTTATCACACGTGCTTCTGAAAGGAACCCAAATCCCACCAGGCCTGGGGTCCCAGTTTGTCCAAGGGTAACTCACCCACTGCAGAACTCAAAGCTTCTGGGAGAGGGGCATCCCTGAGCATTAGTCAGGCTCCTTGTTGCCACCGGGGTGGGCACATCTCCTTCAAAAGAAGCAAGCTTCAGGATGGTAGGCTTTTATCTGAGGAATTGCCTTTGCTATGTATGAGGACCCTGCACTGACCTTTGCATTTTTGCAGTGACAAAAAGCAGACCTACAACGTGACTCAGAAAAGGCCTTTTTCTCCTAAAGGGCCAACTGAGATTGTGAGGGGAATGGGTCTGAACACACGGGCTAAGGTCCCTGGCAGCTGAGATTAGACGCCTACCCCTGAAGGAGGCACGCACAGCCTCCCTTCGCAGGCGGCAGGGAGAAGCAGTGCATCCCACCTCCTCCCAAAGCAGGCATCTGAGGCGGCTCAGATGAATCACGCTCTAGAAATGCCTGTTTCTTAGCAGTGATTATACAGAAAGTCTGGATGAGCAGCTCATCTGCTGCCATCTGAAGTAGAAAGGATTGGCTGCATGACTTGGAAAGCAGAAAAAGCGGGCTTTATTTCCTGCTGGTTTCCCATTTCGGGTGGCACTCCAAAGCTACAAAGTGAACAAAGGCAGAGCAGCATCCTGACTCCGTGCCTGGGAGGAGGTTTGTTTCCTGCTCACAGAGCCCAGGTTTAAAGGGCTGCACAAGGCATAATGCTGTGAAAAATCAAACTCAAGAGCCTCCTTCCAAATCCCATTCCTACTGGGCTCCAGCCAGCGCTATCCATCCAAAACATTAAAGACCCCCAAGGGCACCCTACACAAAGGAATTCGAGATGTTTTCCAGGGAAGCCGTCCAAGAATACCAACAGTTGTAAAACACAGTTTGTCATTAATTAAGCGGGAGACGTTTTGGCACTTAATGCAATACAGCAACTTCATCACTAACACGAGCACACGGCTCTGATGGGTCGCATTAGTCTTGGAAAAATCTCAGTCCTCCAGTCGTGCTGCCATATGGAGAGACGTTCCCCAGGGCCCATTTTACTCGGTAACTCACGCAGTACTTGTCCCCAAAGTTTAACAGCCACAGTTACACCGAGACATCAGAGCTATACAGATTTACGGCAGCTGGAAATCTCATATCAAGACCCTCTTCGCCAAGGGCGCATTTGATGCTCATGAATTCCCTGGACCCCTCGCACCAGTGAGACCAGCAGCACGGGACACACAAACAGAGACTTAGCATTTACCACTGCACTGTGTACAGACTTGAAAATGTGTGTTCCCTGGGTGCCAAACTACCATAACAGACGGCGTTTTATATCCACTTTGGCCTTCCTACAATTGCACAGAGCTCAAGGGTATATATATTCTCCTGCCCTCTTCTGTGGGATAAACAACCCCTTCATACGTCTCTCCATCACCGTATCATTTGGGAGGATTAGGATGTGAGTGCGTTTCACACCTGATGCAGAAAAGCATCTGCTTTGAGTTTTCACCCAGCCGTGATCTGTCAACGGACAGAAATCTCATCTCCGAAGCCCCGGGGCCTCCGCTAAACACAGTCATGTAACAGATTTTATTAGCAGCTTCAGAAAGGTAATCTAACACTAGATTAGCATTAAATGGTCCAGCAAAGTAGATACATGAAGGCATCTGTAACATCCTCCAGCGCTCTCGATAGAATGAGTATCTGTATTTTAGGCAAAGAAACGGTAGTTTATTTAGATGCTTTGAGGCACTGATTTGCTTTGTATACAAACTACTGAGTGATTAATGTCTCGGTGAGCTCTTCTCCTCATCAAAACTAAAACAACTTGAAATATCATATAACTTGCTAATGGATGAGTAGATAAAGCTAAATTGTAAAACGATCACGGCGCTTGGGTCTCTTGCTGAATACATGGATTCCCTGATATGAGAAATGTGATCAGGAAATAATCTGCTACTAAGAAGGCAATCCGAATCCCCTTCGGGGAACGGGCTGCGTGAATGCAGCAGCGAGGATGATATATTAGCATTTCAAGAAGAGCCTGAAATCAGTGCGGAGAATGCCACTGAGGAATAGCTAAAATTGCTTTATCTTTATCTGTTAATATTTCTGGGAAAAGACTGCAATATTGGGAAACTGCAGAAAGACCGAACACCTCACGTATATTGAATTGGATCTGCAACTGTGTTGGACCTATTCAGAGCCTAGAGGATGTAATATTCCCCCATTAAAAGCAGGAATTGCAGTCTGGGACAGAGTTCCCTTATCAATGCTACTGGTAAGTGCTGGGGTGAGGACAGACACTAACAGCAGTGTTTTCAGAAGCAAACAGTATGATGGAGTGACCCAACGGAGACTCCTTATAGAGGCATCATTTTCCAAAGAAGGGGCTTCCATCACCTTCCCAGCATCTCTTTCAGGAACTGAATGCTCTCAGTAACTTTGCCAAAAAATGCCTCATGTCTTTTTTGTTGCTGCTTTGTTTTTATGTGCACTTCAGATCCTTCATATGGCAGCTCAGATTTCCTCCGTGAAAACAGACAAACAATTACATCAACCTGCACGTTTATCATAGCAATGAGTTCTAGGGATCTCATATCAAGGATAAAATACTGCATAATAGAACATTTTAGGATAGTAAACAACAGAGCTTAAGCAACTTTCTAACGAGCTTGAATGATTTATAGCTTCTTGTCCCCTTGAGACCTATTTGAAACTCTGATGACTTTCTGCTGTAGGCACAGTTAATGAAACTTGAATTTCCAATCTTGAGTTTTCCCCACATTGAAGGTTTAACTAATCAAAACATCCGGCTGATGTACCAAGGAAAGCACTACCGAGCGCTCCAAAGACCTGCACAATAGCAGGCTGGCTAAAGTTACACAGAATGGTCTGAAAAAGGCATCAGAAGCATGTACCAAACTGTTCCCATTTCCCTTCCAAGTAAAAGATATGTTCTAGTCACCTGGCATATGAATAAGTCTCTTGGATGTCACACGAGACAGGAAAGGATCAAATACACCCAATACTGTCTTTCAAGCAGAAACAAACATTACAGAAGAATTACTTTGGGAGGAGAAATGAAAGCTTGCCAGTACCTTTTAAAGTCATTTGCTGCCTTATGTCCCTACGCACACAGCCGAGTGAACTACGGCACGTGCGCCTGGTAGGATAAGGTCCCATAAACAGGCTCACAGCTGAGCAGGCAGAGGGATACACCACGTGCAGCTCCTGACCATACCTGGACACCAACAGGGAGCCCAGTGCTTCCCCAGCCCACCTACAGGGCACGCTCGGTGCCCCACATCTCCTTCAGGAACTGGCAAAGCACCCAGCACAGCACCATGTCCCATTCAAATGATTATTTCCTATCCTTCAAAGGGCCCGGGGCCTTGCCAAAGCTCTCCTATGCAAAATTGCTGCTTAAAATCTCCCAGCATCCCACCTTATTGCATATGCAATAGTTCTCTCCCCCTCTCTCACAGAGAATGTACCTCTTTCTAAACAATGATTTATTATTTTAGCAATAGAAAACTGCAATAATAGGCCAGTGAAAATGGCTAAAATTGTAGCCATTTTGCCTAGCAATTATACATGTAACAGTTTCATTATCTGCTGGGCCAGCAGCTTAATTTACATCCACGCTTAACGATTAATTGTTGAAATGCAATTTACTGCAACAGCAGCAGGGGAGAGCAAGGACCGGACCAAGTAGCTTGAAAGAGAAAGCTTCCTTTAAGAAATACCTCTGCAATTAATTTTATAACCAAAACAGCCAGCAGCAAGCAAGAACAGTGAGGGGAGGGAAAAGATCACAGCACCAATGCTGGAAATAAACCATCCGTTTGGCAGAAGGCAGACAATGCAGATGACATCAGTGGTGTGCTGTCCTCCAGCCCCTACGCTGACTCCCAGCAGGAGGCAGGGGGATGCAGGCCCGTTATCTAACATCAGCACCTACACTGAAATGAATCATAGAATGGCTTGGGGAGGAAGGGACCTCAAGGTTCACCAAGCTGCCAACCTCCACACTTCATACTAGACCAGGCTGCCCAGGGCCCCATCCAACCTGGCCTTGAATACCTCCAGGGACGGGACATCCACAGCCTCTCCAGACAGCCTGTTCCAGCATCTCAACACTCTCATAGTAAAGAACTTAAATGTTTTCAGGTTGGCCAAAACTGGACAAAAAATCTGAGGGGGATCATTGGTATTAATCAGAAGCACCGTTTCTGCATCAGGAGAGCAGAATTTTTCAATGTCTGCATTACTGCAGGCACAGCTCTCTGGAGAGGTGGCAGGAAGTCCACCCAGGGATATCTCCATGAGTTGGCTGGAGGAGGCCTGGGCTGCCTCGGTTTTGTGTTAGTGACTGCCCTGCTCCAAGCAGAAACTGAACCAGAGACACCCAGAGAGCTCTTCAAGCCAACGCTCCTGTCATTCTGTCACCTCTTGTTTTTTTCATACAACAGCAACAGTCAAACACTGTGAAGATAAATTGTGCGCTGAAATTAAATCATCTGAGAGAGTAAGAAACATGCTTTAAGTTATTTCGTGAATGTGAAATTCTCAGATCCAGACAGCTGATCACTTCTGAGGCTAATCAGACATATACTACTGAGAGTCAGCTTCAGAAAGACAGAAGAAGGGTCGAGAGGGATGGCCTGGCACAGTCAGACAGCAGCATCCCTCCATTCAAAAGCTCAAGAAGAGAAAATCTGGGCAACTGCACTGGAGATGGGACAGTGCAGATAGGTATGAGAGTTGTGGCACAGAATCAGAGCTGACCTCTTGGGGTAGGAACATCAAAGCATTTTTCTTTTAAATGTGTGATCCCAAATGCATGGTATACAGGTGTTATCCAGGCTATTCTGACCCTATGATAACAGTTGTTTGACAGCATATATCCTCTTTGAAATGATTCACAGTCTCTTAATTAGTGCACCTCCACAGCAAATATGTGTTTTTCCATCTTACAAGAATGTTAAAAGTTGAGAAGGTTGAAATCAGAAGGCCCCAAATCTTCTCTCATGGCCGGGTCTGACCGACATCACCTGGGATAAGATTATCAACGACAACGTTATGGGAAGAACATTGCCAACAAACTGGAAGTTATTTCTATCTTCTGACTTAATGCATTATTACTCAGAAACAAAAATGATTAAGCCTACATAGACTTTCCCAGCTGTAATCACTGATGTGTCAGCTAAAACTTCACATTCTGTCTTAAAGAGTGGCACTGAGTAGAAAATACCATTCTTTGTGCTGGAAGGAGCAGAGAAGGCAGCTGGGCTCTTTCTGTTCCTTCCCAGCATAACTGCATAATCACCTCACTGAGCACTGAACCTCAGCTCGGAGGGTTCTGTCCTCTGTTGTTAGTTTCTAAAAGGACGGGGAGGATCCTCCCCTAGTGGGATTTGCATCACTAATTATTATGGAATAATTAGGAACAACAGATGCCAACCTGTGAACTGACTGAGCCTGGAAAATTCCCAGGGGCTCCAAGTTTTGGAAACGCTGAGATTTCACTTTCCATTTGCACGAGAGCTGGATTGCTGTCACTAAGAACTGTGGGATGGCATCAGGACTGCAGTGACCCACCGCTCTAACTAGAGTCACACCGACCTATCTGAACAGTCAGAGTTAATGCATCTCTCCCGGTGATTTTTTAGACAGGCTCTGTAATTTAATATTTTAATGGAGGCCACTCGCGAGTCAATAATAGGGCTTTCACAGGATTATAAGTGACACAGTACTCTTCTAAAATACACTGCAAATAATTTTGAAGAGTGAGAATTTTTCAGTGCAGTTAGACAGTAATGGGAGATTTTTAAAGGAACAAGACACTCCTGTAAGTTAAGGAAGACCTGCCTACAGGGAGTCTTCCCATACCTGGGAATGCATATGCTGCACTAAGTACGTCTTAGGAACAGGAACTGCCTTTAAAGATTGCAATAGAAGCACTTGTGGCCACTGCAGCTTTCTGAAGCTGGCTGCCAACTGGCTGCTGGGACAAAGGTGCTCGATGTACACAAGAAGGAACCAGACTGAGGATGGATCTCAACTTTCAGCTTCTTTGGGGTCAGTCTACAACTCTTAAAGGCTGCTCCAAATAGACCCCAACAGCTGTTGGGACCAGTAGAGGTCATTGATACCTAGGCCAGATGAAGGGAAGATGATTCTGATTTTGACTGAATTCCAATTTGGGTGAGATCTAAAGCGCTCCCCAGTGGCAAAACCAACTACATTGGTACATACATGTAAAACCAGCTCCATCCTTTAGTCTGTGAAAGTTAATGGGAAGCCAATACAGCGAAGAGCAGGATGTTGTTCCTGGGCAGGACACAGTCAGCCTGAGCTGATCCTTTCCCTTAGAATCATTAGCTGACAGAAATGAGTTTCTGTCTGGAAGTGAGCCGCAGCCCCAGACTCCCTCCTGGAGGATTCTCTCTCCAGAGATCACACAGTGACCCCGTGAGTCTCTAAATTGGTCACAAAGCAGCTGCAAAAGAAAGCCAAATATGTGCACTTGCGATGAAGGCATGGACCCTTTGTAATCAAACTGTCATTGATGAAAACAGGAGCACTGCCTCTGGGACAGCTGGATCAATAGCTCTTGACTCTCACTGCTCTATGGTTGCTACAAGGCTGCATCACTTAGCTCTTCAGGTTGCCACGCTCTTACAAATGAGTATTAGAGCTTCTTTGTAATAATTACAGAGCAGTTATGAAGCTAACAGCAAAATCTATACAAGGCCATCCCTGATCCTCTCTGGGAAACTTATCAGCGCATCTTAACAGCACTCGAGGGAACTCTCGACAGCTCCATCTCTGTTTCTAACCCATGACCCCATGCTGCTCCCCATCTTAGTTTTACCTTCACCCACAACACAAGGATTTTGTTGCACTTCTTTTCTCTCCAGCATCCCACATCAGCAGCTGCCTCAACATCCTCATCCTTTTGCTGAACCAAAAACCAGAGTGAAAATAACCAACCAAACAGCCCTGGATCGAACCTTATGTATTTATCTCCGCAGAGCAGAACCCTTCCACCACATCATTCCACTTGACATTCCATTTGCTCGGAAATGAAATGTTTTGTTCCGCGTGCTTGCGCCTAAAGGAAAGGCAATACTAACTTTAATAAAGCACATCAGGGAAACCTGCTGCCTGATTTAGGGCTGGCAGCCTGCCTTCCTCTGGGTGCTTTAACCGCCATGGGGATGAGAGCACTCCTCTGTCAGAGGCCACTGGAGAGGGTCTCACCTGCCCGTGAGCAGCAGGTAGGTCGGTAGGATGGAACAAAGAGCAGAGAGAGGGCAGAAGGACTCCCTGCAGGGCCAGCAGGACACGTCACGAGATGCACCAACTGCAGTGAGTGTGCCCTGATTTACTGGAGGAATAATGCCAGCGAGGCAGGCTGAGGACGCCTTGCCCTAGGAACATAAATTCCTCGAGTGTTGACAGGGAAAGGAGGATCCAAGCCAAGCTAGAAACCAACCTGAGGCTTGCTGAGACTGAGCAAATATGCTGACTGCTAAACTTCCCAGCAGGATATTTACTCTGCAAGTTTGTGTATCTAGTTCAAAGGAAAACAAACCCAGCTCCACATCGACGGAAACTGCACTTAACATTTGCCCCAAAATGTGGCTGCCTGCTTGTCTTACACACAGCTGAAAGCACTGCTTCTTGGGGGAAGTTAATCCTGATGAAAATTAATAGGAAAAAAACACCAGAACAACACAGGAGAAGGCAGTGTTGAGGGAATGAGGAAATGGGCACATGTAGCCATGGCCAAGGGATCCGGTGAGAGCTGAGCACCAGGGCTATGCCAGCAGCCCCCATGAAGCTTTTATTTTCTAGGGACTTTCCATCACAGATCTATCACTGCTGCTATAACAGCAGTATTCACTCAGCTGTATTCACATATGGTTTTCCTTGGTGGGAGGGAAAAAAAAAGAGAAGGAAAAATGAAGAATCGCCACTGTACCAAACACCAGTTTGTGCCTGGCTTTTTTTCCAACCTCTTCTACTGATGTATTTCCAGCCACTCTTTCACTACTTCAGGCACGCACGTTTCAGGGCAGGAACAGACTTCGGTTCATCAGATTGCAGTATGAGTTATGGACTCATAATGCATAGGGAAGGTTGCTCTTCACAGGAGCTGAACAGGCACGAAGTGATCACAGCCACTCCTGATTGCCACAGATTCGACGCGGACTCTCAAAACAGCTTGGAAACCTCAGCTCATAGACTCAACAAGGTTAGGAAATTACATTTTCATTAAAAGGTACTTTCAAACACCCATGGCAAAAAAAGGAAAACCTAGAAGTGTAATTATCTTGTATCCCAGGAACCCCTTTCTCCACCAAAAGGCAATGAAACGAACATCAAGTTACGTCTTTAAACGTTCACAGCGCTTCCTACCCTAACGACCTCTGCGCACTTGCAGCAGTGAGCACAATATTACCACTCCAGAATCTCTCCTGCTGATCATTCCAACCTTTCACGTGCGGAAAGCTGCCTCAATTCCCAAATCCCACAGGCCAAGCTCACAAAACCGGGAACTGAATTGCTTTCCATTCCTTCTCCTGCATGAACGCTGCTTTCAGAGGCGCTGCAGCTGCTCTATTGCCTGCTTGCAGCAGCAGCTGAAGATAACCTTGCGATAACATTTGCAACACGCTCACTAATGTACCATCTATCTCTCATTATATCACCTCACTGCATGTTTTCCTATTCGCAGCAATTATTCAGATTATTCTGTCTTGTTTTACCAGCTCTCTCTGTACATACAAACAGAGAAATTAGCAATGCAGAATCCAGAGCGGTGTTTTGCAACTCTTATCTCAGCCTCCTCCAGGCACTTTCCATTTTCTCCCCCCACAGATTTGCCTATCTTTCTGAGCCTCTCCTGGTATTATGCAGCATAAAACGGTATGCTGCTGAACTCTGAGCGCTGCCTTTATTTCCTATTGTCACCATCCCTTCAGCGGTGAGAATTTAGAGGACGCTTCCAGCCGATTCCTGACACGCTGACAATTCCGCCGTTGTTCACCCAAACTACAGAATAGCACAACATTGTGAAGGGGCTGTCATCTGGTGCAATATGAAGTTCAGTTGATGATATTGTTTCATAATGTACTATCAAAAGAACGCCCAGCTTTCCAGGGCACTGGCACTAAAGTGATCATTTTGTGGTCTAGCACTTTCCTAGAAAAATGAGTTAGAAAAGTTCATTTTTGATGGAAAGAAAAGAAAAAAGTATCAGAAAACCATTGGCTCCACTTCTTCTCTCTGTACTGCACTGAGGTCAATGAGCAAAACTGTGCTTCCATCTTGGGAGGCAGCGCTTAAGTTCCTATTCATTGGAAATGACAAAGTGAGTAAAAAGTTATTACTACATATGCATGAATTGAGAAATGACACGGATGAATTCAGAAATAACACATTATTTACTAATGTGTAAATAACTATTAAGCCATATTGAGCAGAACGCATATTCATGAAGGGAAGTACAGCAACCGATCCCATTAAATCGACATGTTTCATGGGAAGTTCAATTTGCTCCATAACATGGGGTCCTCTCAAACTGACGCTATGAAGAATGAAGAGCAGCAAATACTACAACAAATTATCTTCAGTAATTTCTGCACTCGGACTGAAAGGAAAACAAGCTTTTTTTTTTTTTTAACTCTATGGCATATACAGCATCGTTGGATCAAAGTGGTCCACAGGCTCAGCTCACTGCCTTCTGGTAGAGAGATGAGTGCTCCTACAAGGGTGAGAAGCAGCCTTATCCAGGCCAGCAGACTCTGGCAGGCTGGAAGAGAACAAGCACCTAAGGAAAGCATGTCAGCCTCCTTTTGTCTCATTGCATCACAGCTACAAGGCACTTGGAAGTGTCTTGTTTGGGACTGCTCAGTGTGACAGGAGTAAACAAGGACAACGGAAGGACCTGCTCACTTTGCAGCTGCTCCGTTCCTTCACTTTCCCACAAACCTGGCCTGGCATCACACAGAGGAAAGGAGCAGAAAAAAGGGTTCTCAGCATTCTCCCCTCTTTCTGATGGAGTTTGATGCAGAAAAGACATCTGAACAGATCTCATGGCAAAGGATGAACTAACCCTACTGCTTTACTCATTGCATTCACGTCTCTACTCTCTGATAGGTTCGTAAACCAGATAATCAATACACTCATTAAACAGCTGCGCATTTGACCTGAATACTACATATAGATATGATGTATACATCATAAAACCTAAATTATCATATGGCTTTCATAGATTATGAAGACCAATGCTTTAAAATCATTCCAGTCCCAGAATCCCATATATCAACAACGTCCATCAGCCCTTGGGAACATCACCAGACAGACGCAGAACAGAAGGTTGTACAAGAAAAAAACCCTCAGCATCTTCCTCAATATTTCCAATGAAAACCATTGTAATGAAAAGTATAACTGCAGTGTGAATTTACAGATCCGAGATTGTTCCTTCATAGAAAATGACAGTCACAGATGAAAAGATAAATATCTCTCCGGATCCAAAACCAAAAGCACTGTTAGTTTTACCCCCCACAAGATTGATACCAATCATGCATTGTAGCCAACCAAGAACAGTTGACAGCAATCAGGAGCTGCTAGGTTCAATTATTCAATTCTGCTTTAGTGACTAGGATGGAAAGTCAACAAATTCAAAGGAAAGGTTTTTTTTAAATAAATACTTTTTAGAGGCACACATTAGGAGCTCATTAGTAAAGCAAGATTTGTAAGCAGATATAAAAACCAAGCATGGCCCTTGTTACCTTTCAGAGGATGTTTGCTCTTAGAGCCAGGAGAGAAAACATGCACCTGTGCCAGTGCTGTTGGCACTATCTTACCATTTCTAGACCTCCAAAATATCTTCCAAACCAGGAATAGCCCACAGCACTACAATGGAAATCCTCCAAGGCAGGCACATGCCTATGGCCACGCCATAGCATTTGCAGCCCACTGTGGGGCAACCCTACCCCCAGACAAGCAGCCCGCACCCCACTGCTATTGCACTTCCAGGGGGATGATGTGGATCACCCCTAGCCTTGAAGCTATGGCTTTCCCAAAGGTCTGCATTAGAAATGATGACCATAACAAGTCTCTGCTGTCTAATGCCATTGCTCAGCATCAGCATTTTTGCATGCCTTGGAACAAAAAGGGACAATGAGGAGGCGGTGGGAAGATGAGAGTTTTGTGGTTGCTGTTCCCACACTAAATTCCTACAAATCCAAGTGCCCACACTGAGCATAGACGACAGGTGATGTGCAAGGCAGCGTTTTTGGCTGGAGGAAGAAAGGGGATTTCTGTTGTAATGGTTTAGCTGTTCTCAAAATGAGGCATGGGGCGACGAGGAACTGTTCTAAAGACTGGAAGGTAATAATGATGATTCTGAAGAGGGTTTTTTCACCTGCAGAAAATTCTGTCATCTCCATAGCAAAGAACACGGATTTGATATCCTGCAGACACTGCGGCAAGGACGCTCAGCTTACCACCCACCTACATTTGGCAAAGATACAAGAAATCTTTGCAATCAAGCACACTTATTTAACAGTGGCCTAACTTCTAACTCCAGGCAATAACAAAAATGAGTGGCTACATACAAAAGCCATCTCCAGATGAAAAATATTCAACAACAAGGCATTACTGTTACTATAAGATTCAGATCAAAGCGTTACTTTTGCACCTACTGATGACTGCCTGCTGGATCTTGAACCACGCACTTTTTGACCTAAGAGCCAAGTCTACCAAGTTTGTCAGCCAAAGTTTCCCTTTCAGATCCTCCAAGTGAGGAGTGCTAATAGAGCCCAAGCGCATTTTAAACATTTATTCCGCATCAGACAATCAGACTTGAAAAGAAATGGGGATATGCAGCAGCAGTTCTCCCCCTGCAACCACAGAATGGAGCTCCCTACAAATGGCTGCAGAGCCGTCATCCTGAGAGCAGCTCGTCTGGAGCCACTGCTGTGCATACGTTATTAGTCATACTGGCGATGAAGCAAGGCAAAATGGAAGTGTTTCCATACAGAAGAAATATAAGCAGTGAAACCACAGATGTGATATGTCTGGGCAACATTGCTTCCTGGTCGCTTGACAAAGCAAGCCACTTATGAGGCATGAAATACCCGACTGACCTTGAAGCAAGGTGGCTGAGGATTTATGCACAGGGAGCAACCGAGAACACCTCACCATCCCCAAATTTCATGTTGACTCTTGGGAAACATGGCAGATCCCTCACATCTGATAGCTGCTGCCTCTGTTAAATGCTGCAACAGCAAACAAATCGTTTTGCCCGCCATTAAATCCCAGAGAGAGCAATCACAGAAAGTAAGACCTCCGTTTGCTTGTCAGCAATTTGCAACGTCAGCACGTTTTGAACAAGTTATGGCCTGTTTGTGCTGCAGCTAGTGTAGGACACCAGACAGCTTCAGAACGGGCTGGAAGACATTGGGATAAGAGTATCTGAGGGTGCAGGACTCCATGGAGAACCAAGCACAGAATCATAGAATGGTGTGCATTGGAAGAGACCTTAAAGGCCATCTAGTTTCAATGTCTGCCACAGGGGCAGGATTGCCACTCTCTATATCAGCACCACTAGCTACAGGCAGCAGCTTCCCATGGGCTGTGCGGGAGTCTTGGGAAACCATTGCATATCATCAGGGCTTTGCTGTGGGGTGACCACAGCTGCAGGCATGAGATCAGCACTGCTCCATCACTGTGCAGTAGGGAAGGTACAGCCTCACCGCCTCACAAACCTGCAGGATAAGCTGTGGGAACCAAAGAGCTCGTGCAAACAAAGCAGCTACAGAGGTAGGAAACAGGTGCCAGCAATGTGAGATGCATCCCTACCGCTGTGTCCTTGATGTTGCTGATGCAGGGAGGGCATTCCTGCCTCAGGTGCAGAGGATCTTCCAGGAGACGCTGATAAAAAGGGCTCCTTCCTCTGGTCTGCGTTAGCAGGGTCCTCCCAGGGAGGGGAGATAACTCTGCAGCTAGTTTGGTTCTTAATTGGCACAGGGAAATGTCAGGGGGAGAAAAAAGAGCTGTACAGAGAAGTTGCTGAAAACCCTTTGAACGTAAACCTTAAAAAGAATAGAAGTCCAGAAAATAAACCACCTGAAGAGGAGTAGGGGGAAAGGTGACTGGCAATTTTCATGTTATTTCTCATTGTTAACAAAAAACATCCCACGGCCAGAGCTTTTGAACTATTTACTCCAGCTGCAAGAAGAGCCTTTTTGACTGAAGATTACACAGAGCCCATCGCAGGGACACGCAACTGGAGCACAAATAGCCCAATAAGGCACTGCCATCTGCAGGTCTCGGGAAATATCTGAGCCTTTTATTTTTCAATAGCCAACAAAGCTGTTGTTGCTGCAGGGCAGGAGCTCTCTCCCATGCAGAGCCAGGGCTGTCCAACAGATAAACACAGTCACATCTTCCACAGGAAATTTAGATAAATAATAAAAGAACATTCAGCAACAACCAAAAACAAGAAAGACGCCACTACACGATGAGCATGAGACCTTTCAGGGTGCTGAATTGAGGGAAACAAGTTAATTTGGATCTCAGGTCATCTTCACAGGTCACAGCACTATGGGTCTACCTGTTCAGGTGCACGGTACATTATGGAAAGAAGGACTTAGCATCTGCATAGGAAAAAGGGGAAAACATCTCCAGCTGTCACAGCAGTGAGGATTTGGGATAGCCTCCTATGGGAAGGGTCAGGAATGCATCTCACCACCAGGAAAAGGAACTGAAAAACACAGAACTTTTACTAACAGAAAGTTCTGCTTGTTGGTCTAAAACCTCTCACAGGCTGCTTTATTCGATGGAATGGTAATGCTGAGGGGGAGATTTGGGAATCTCCCAGAATGACAGAATCATAGAATGGCCTGGGTTGAAAAGGATCACAATGATCACCCTGTTTCAACCCCCCTGCTAT
>PPHD01013687.1:0-17170 GCA_002909625.1 Bambusicola thoracicus | reverse complement strand
CAACCCTAATATGTAACAGGAGAATCACCTCTTATGACTGGCTGGCTATACTGCACCTAATGTGTGCCAAAATACAGTTTACTCTCTTGGCTACCAGTGAAGGCTGCTGACTCATGCTGAGCCTACTGTCAATTGGGACAGCTCGAATTGTCTCCATGCCTCCCTTTCTTTCCTGTATTTTCCTGTCTCATTCAGTTATACAGTATCCAACTTGGGCAAGGAATCTAGTGGAGGCAGTAGAAGCATATCTTTTACTACTCAGTTCTGAATCATAGAGTCATAGAATCATAGCATCATAGAATCATAGCATCGTAGAATCATAGCATCATAGTATCATAGAATAGTTTGGGTTGGAAAAGACCTTTAAGATCATCTAATTCCAACCACCCTGCTATAAACCATTCTCAACAGATCTTTAGCACATGCTGAATCCTGAAATTAACTGGCCATAATCATGCCCATGACTCTTGGGTTAGTGGAGGTAATTCATTGTCATGCTGGCACACTGGCCAGCAGTGGCATGACATGAGGCATACATGAGGTGAACCAGAGACACATGTACTGTGGCTTCCAAAGAGAAACACTGAGACTCAGAAAGACTGGGTATTCCTAAGAGTGCCCCAAAGGCACTGTTTTGTTCCCATTTCATTTTCTGTTTTTCAGTTCCTCATTTTTGTTTTATTCTATTTGTCTGTCCTGTCCATGCAACTTTTATCCCTTGGAAAAAGATGGTGATTTTCCATCTTTTTGCTCAGCTTGTTGTCTCTTAGGGCTCCTTTTTGAAGCTTAATTTCTTTACATTTCTCCTGGAGGGATATTCAAAGTCTTAGGAAAATTCAAATTATCTTATGGAAGTCAAAAAGACCTACATATTTAAAACTAAGCAAGAGATTAATTATTTTGCTGAGCTGATGAAATAAGAATAAAATTCTCGGTCTGCAGACCTCTGATGTCAAGTAAAATGTTCAGAAGTTGCTAAGATCTTTCTTTGTATTTAAGAAGTTTGGGGATTGTATGAATGAGCTGCAAAGGTGTCATGCAAATATATACATTTTCTCTTTAGTGTTTGTCCGAGATATTTAAAGGGACATGTACTTCGTCATGTTGCTAAACTGGAAGAAGTTACTGAAAGGGACCTAAAAAACAACTTCATCTGCTTTGCTCAAAATTCTGTGGGGAATGCTACCGCTGTGATCCAACTGAAAAAAAAGCAGAGAGGTAAGAGCAGATGGCGGACTGCTTGCCCTTAAAGATTTTCATAGGATGTTTCTGTTTTCCCAGTCCTTTGCATGCATGTTTATGCTGTACCTGATACAAATATGGCAGCCTTTCAAGCAAAGGCCAAAAAGAGAATCGATGTGGAAATTAAGCCACTCTCTCATTTGAACCATAGCTCACAGTGGACGTTCGTCACTAGGGTGGCACAGGAAGTCTCCAGCAGGGCTCTGTGTGCAGCTATGTATATATTTTCCATCTTAAGCAATTAATTTTTTCAGCCCTACTGAGTGTACAGTAGACCATTTTCTCTATACCTTTCATCACAAATAGACTTTTCATACTAACAGGGAGATACAGTTCAAGCATGATCCCTGGTAGTAGACTGAAACTGCTGAATTTTGCAGCTAAATGAATTCCTGACTTCTATAATGTTTGCTAGAAGGGAAGGAATGAAGATTGTGAGCTAGTTTGTCTCCTTTTGTGAAGTGAGCTTTTTATCTAAGTTGGAAAGTCTGACTTATGATAAACCCTTTTCTTTCTACAGTGTTTTTCTTGTACATACTGTGCAGTGCCATTTCTATTCTCTTTGCATTCCTTTTGTGCACTGCCTTTATTTACCAGCACTGGATTGAAATAGTGCTGATGTACCGAAGCTATGTGGTCCACAGTGAAACTACAGGAGGTAAGAAACAGTATAACATTACTATTCTCCATTTTTTTCTATTGTCTTTTGTTCTGTGAGTTAATCTGGTGTGGACTAATCGCTTAATTCAATTATCTTAATAACCCTGTACTGCAGCTCTGCAGAAAAGGACCTGAGGGTCCTGGTGGACACCAGGTTGAACATGAGTCAACTATGTGCTGTAGCTGTTAAGAATGCTAACAGTATTCTTGGCTGCATTCATCAAAGTATTGCCAGCTGATCAAGAGGCAATCTTTCTGCTTCACTCAGCTTTGGTGAAGCCTTACCTGGAGCACTGTGTCCAGTTTTGTCCCTCTCAGTATGAGAGAGACATGGATGTACTGGAGAAAGTCCAACTGAGTGTCACAAGGATGATCAAAGGAGTAGGTTATCCTCTGAGAAGGGGCTGAGAGATCTGGACCTGTTCAGTCTGGAGAAGAGGCAACTCGGGGATCTCATTAATGTATACAGATACTTGAGAGTAGGGTGCAAAGAGGATGAAGATAGGCTCTTTTCAGTGGTGACCGGTGCTAAGACAAGAGGCCATGGCCAGTTGCCTGGCCATGGCCTTGGGATCCCTGCTCTGAGTGGCCCTGCTGGAGAGAGGTGGGGGGGGCGGGGGGGAAAGAGTGCCCTGCCAGCCTCACCCGTCCTGTGGTTCTGTGAAATAAGATAATGAGAAACACAAACTTAGTGCACTTTGGGGCAGTTTTTCCTTTCTGAAAGTTATGTTGACTATCATGATTTTACATCAGTGATCAACTTTTTCAAATTTCAAGTGTCTGTAGTAGCATTGCCACATCATCTCAGCTAAAACGGGCCTCCAACATAGTAGGCAGTAAAAAATGTATCAGAAATCACAGTGTCTACTTCAATGAATTTAGCATTTAATCTTCTTAAGTGGATTTAAATAAATCTGATAGAAATTACCCAAGGAAATTTTTCTAAAAATCCTTGAGTCTTGATGCATCTTGAGACATATTTTATGTGACTTTACTTTTGTGGTTCCATAGATGTATTTCAATTATGTGTGAATATGAAATAGATTTATCTATGTATCTATAAATACATACATGGTGAAACAATTGACTGCCTTTTTGGAAAGTACTGTTGTAGGCTCTAGGACATCTGTCAAAAGTGATTGGGAAATCACTTAAAATTTCCCCTCTGCTTGGTAGCAGATTGATTTAAGAACCTCTGGAAAGTCCCCCTAGACCTTACAACGTTTGTCAGTAGGATAAAGACAGACCTGACAAGATTTGTACACTGGAGTTTGAGACACCTTTGTATCTCTTGCGCCTTCTGTCCTACTCCTTAACTCCTGTGTACAGCCCCATTTACAGCATGGGGGGCATGAATTGTGCAGACTAGCTATGCCTGTCCAGCAAGTTTTATGCCTGAAGATGACTCACCCCAAAGATGTTCCCAACTGTACAATTATGTCCTTCTCGCTTCATGAGGATGAGTATCAATTTACTTGAGATTTGAAATGGCTTGCTCATAAAGCAACAAAGCAAAAATTTGATGTCATTTTGCCATTTCTTCCTTTCCATCATTCCTTTTCTTAAGGAATCCACTTCTCTTGGCACAGCATCAGAAAATTGCAGAACCTTATAAGCTGGTAGGGACCCTGGAAGTCATTTGATTCAAGATACTTCTGAAAGCACAAGCAGCCTGTGCTGGGTGGCTCAGGACCTTGTTCAACTTGTTCAAGTTTTGCATACCTCCAAGGATAGAGAATTCACAGCCTCTCAGAACAACCTGCTCCAGTGCTTGACCATTTTTGCAGCAAAAAAATTTTTACTAACTTCTAATGAGGATTTTCTTTATTGCAGCTTGTGTTTGTATCCTTCTCTGCTATTACTGTGCGCCTCAGAGAAATCTCCCTCCATCATCTCTGTACCCTTTCATTAGTTAGCTAAAAACAGCAGTGAGCTCATTCTTTATCTCACACCTTTCTAACCCTTGGGCTTCCTCCATAGCTAATTAAGATATACTTTTTAAAAATCTTGCCTCTCCCACAGGGAGAAAGAAACAGCAGAGAAGCTGGGGAATTAACATTTATAGACAAAGTTTACAGCAACTTTGCTTAGCTAACATCATTTCCAAAATTTTGAGCACCTGAAACATATGTCTCAAAAGTTCCTCAGGGTGTAACTGTTCTCCTGTACTGTTCTGGAAAAAAGAAATCCCAATTGTGCTTACTATGTATGCATTTTTAACTTGTTATTGCAGTAGTGACGCTAAAAAGAAAAAGAAAACAATATGTGATGTATTTATCAATGGTGGTTGTCTAATAAGATTGCAGTGACCTCTATGGGTGAAATGAGGAATATCTGGCTTGTTTTGCAAAGGATTTATTGTCATTTAAAAGTAGTGTTCAGAGGATCTTCAGATGAGGGTGTAGCTGAACATTTCAGCAAGACCAGTCTAGTGACCCACTGCCCCACCTCCACGCCATGTATGCTTGCTGTTGCTGATTCACTCTTTTGGGCCTACATTGCCTCAACTTAGCAGTAAAATAGCCCAGCAGAAGGTAACGGGTAACTAGAGAGCAACTTCTGTCATAAGAACTTCTGTTGAACCGCAAGAGTTTCAACACTCTTACAAGGAAATGGCAGAAGTGTATGGTCAGGAGCAGTGGGGATAGTCTCAGCTCCTAAGCCGAATTTTCACACCTGTGTTTTCTTTTGATAATATACTCTCTGCTATCTTCTAGTTATGAATGTAGTTGTACAACCCCAACTCATGCAGGTCATTAATTTTCCACATGCATTTCCTTTGCTCCCAGGGTTCCATATGATTTCTTCTGATCCTTATGATCCTAATCTAACATCTAGGAGTAGAAATCAGAATATTAGCATGGAGGGGTAAGATTTGATGCTGTTACCTAGGTGACTGTGCAAGGGTTAAATGTCTCAGTTCCCATTCTGTGGAATGTGATCAGTATGGTGAAATCTAGAGAGCTTTTCAGCTCACTCTGCAGAAACAACCTATGCTGAACAGCTAAATTACTTTATGGTTTATCTTGACTATATTGACATGTAATATGAGTCGACTGATTAAAAAAAATGATATCTGCTGTCATTTGACTTGCCTGACGATATCCTAGTATTCCAAAATATTTGGGTCTCCAGTAGCACCCATGTAAAATTTGGCATTCTCATCAACCAACCTTTGGGCATCTCAAACAGTATTAGGAGTATTCATATTCATATTGTACTGATGAGTGCGCCTTTTGCATCATGAGCAATTTCTTATGTCCTCTTTCATCTTCCCTCAAGTACAGTTCAAATTTCGTTTAGCAAGTAGATTTGTTTTTCAGTTAGGAATGGTTGAAATTTGGGGCATTTGTACCAGAATGTTTCAGAGCTGAGAGTTCTTTTTATATTCAGCAGCTACCCTTTGCAAACCTTCTTTTAATGAGACTGGAACAAAGTTCAGGAGCTGGATAGTACTCTGTTTCTGAGCTCAAACTTGAATCAGATTTAATCTTTACCACTTCCACCCTTCTCTCTGATTAGAAACAGAGCAGTGTATGAAAACAGCATCTTTCACAACAGCTGACGTCCATGAACATTGTTCCTCCCAGCTTTTTAAAATAAAATTCACTATATTTATAAAGTAGGTTGTGCATTTGTGACTATCTTTGGACTCAGCATTTTGGTGAATGACAGAAAAGATTGGGAATCTTTCCCTAGAGCATGGAATTTGCCTGGGAGGTGCCAGATCTCCCACTGGTTAAAACTGGCACATGTGTGTAAAAATACAAAAAAAATAAGGTGCCTAACTTAAACTTTCTTACATTGGTCATCTGCAATATCCTCATTTACTTTGGTAGCATATGTCTACAGAGAAGACAGTGAAGAGGCAGGCTTAGCTTTGTGTAACTGAACTGCTGTTCTTCATGATTGCTTTATAAGTTTCAATTTGTGTTGGGTCTGCTTAAATAGAAAGCAAATGTATAGAACATAAATGAAAACGTTGCATTAAGTAAGAAGCTGAATACTTCAGACACCTGTTAATGTATTCCATGTATATATTTCTTTCTTTTAGACGTGAAAGAATTTGATGCCTTTGTGTCCTATGCGAAAACAGGCTCTTCTGAAAGTGACTCTGCTTTTATTAGTGAGGAAAAATTTGCCCTGGAGATCCTTCCAGACATGCTTGAAAACAAATACGGATACAAGTTATGCATTCTTGAAAGAGATATTCTTCCAGGAGGAGGTAAGGTTTGTGTGGTTGGTAGAAAGTCTTCAGTTCCTTATAAAAATGTTTTCTTCTTTCCTAAAAACCTTATGCACTAGTTCAACAAATGATATGTTTTGGCATTGGAGTTTCTGCTCATATCTTGCCATGTTTGATCTTTTTACCTGGTCCCTGCAACCAAGGAACATGTATATTTGAGTGTGGTTGCTGAGGAGGCTCTGGGCAGCCTGGTCTAGTGGTTGGTGACCCTGCACATAGCAGGGGGCTTGAAACTAGATGATCATTATAGTCCTTTTCAACCCGTTCCATTCCATTCCATTCCATTCCATTCCATTCCATTCCATTCCATTCCATGAGGTATTTGGCTGAGACAAAACTTCTCATCCAAGAATTTCTTCACAGGCAGGCTCCATTCTGTGAAAAGAAGACCCTGATTTTTTCAGTAGTTACTTTCTGACTCACCTTGGTCAGTGCCACCAGCAATAACTGGAAGTTCTCAGTACCTCTCCCTGCGAGAGACAGAGACAAATCCAAGTGTCCTTTGAGAACTTGCTTGAAAGTGCTGTGGTTGTGATTTCAACTGTCCGCTCCACCTTTTGAGCATTCAGTTACGTTCTTAAGGCTGCATAAGAATGATAGAGATACCCTCTGATTGTGAATGGTTTTAAGGTTAATGTGGTTGCTCAGCACTTTTATTTCTTGTTTTCTTTATTTCTGGTGATTATCCATTGTTAAATGAACTGTTTTGGATAAAAAGTCCAATATACTTTGCAATAACAATTGTAATTTCTTCTCCAGCATACACAGATGAAGTTGTTACAGCTATCAGACAAAGTAGAAGAACAATAATTATTCTGAGCCCGGCCTATGTCAGTGGACCAAACATCTTTGAACTTCAGGCAGCAGTGAACTGCGCACTGGAAGACAAAAAGATCAAGTTGGTTTTAATAAAGTTCCAGGCTTTCCAAGAGCCAGAGACTTTGCCTCCAGTAGTTAAGAAGGCTCTTCGGATTTTACCAGTCATTACCTGGAAGCCTTCTATTTCTCCTGCTCCAAACAAGAAGTTCTGGAAATACATGCACTATCACATGCCCGTGAATACCACTAAGGTGTTGGGAAGTTGCAGCCTAAAGGGCTTCTTCCAAAGGTTGTTCAGCCTGGAACATCGATAGCACAAATTTCACAGAGGAATGACTGTTATCTCAGGAGTTAATGGAGTTAAAAACCCTTTTTTTACATCAGCAGATGACTCTGGACTGTTGCTTGAGCCAGCAGTATCTCACTCTAGAACAGTGAGAAGGGCTGCAGAGCAAATGTACACACAGCAAAACTGTGTGGCACTTCACACACAGAATCACAGAATCACAGAATCATAGAATGGCTGTGTATATGTAAGCTATCTTTAGTAAATTATTATTAGGATATTTATTATGTTGTTTTTCAATGATGTTGAGACGTGAATGTTCTTCTCTTTACACTGTTTTTTTCTGTTGAAGCATTTTTATACTTTTTTTTTTATGGAAAAAAAGATTAAAAACAGGAACTCCTGAGAAATCTTGTAGTTTAATTTTCTGTGCAGTTCTGCAGGACAAATCCAAGACCTATATATGAGTTACCTCTTCCTTGGAGGACAGCAAGGATGAAAGCTCTGGGAGGCTACCACATCTAGGTATGCTAATGGGGTTGAGAAAAGGAGGAATGTCATGTCAGCGCTGATCCCAGGAACCACCATCCTTCCTGCAGTGGGAGAAAGCATTTCTACCAGCCCTGAAACATTTCACACTCAGAAATATCTGCACACTGCAGATCCCATGTAGCAGGGGTCACTCAAGGGTCCCACCGAAACTGTTGGACATCATGGCTATAAATCCCATGGTTGTTACAGCTAGCGGGCTTCTGAGGGCTCTGAAACATCTGCTTTTCTTCTTGCAGACCTCTGCCAATGTTCATACCACATACCCTCAAGGCAGCTTGCAGTCTGTGTGTATGGCTATACCAAGCAAAACGCAATGGTTCCCATTGAGAAGGAAATGTGAGCAGGAGAGCCATTGATGTTGTTCTGTTGTCTTCTTTTGGACTCCAAGTGATCAAATCCTTCTTTTATAATGCTGAGTAGTTGGTCCACCAGTTTCCTTCCTGGAGGGGGACTTACTTAAAAGACTACTGCTGTTAACAGGAGAGTAACTTAGTGTTAGCTGCCTAATTTTATATTGGGTTCAAAGCTTTCAGTGGGAGGGCTGCTGGTGCTACTTTGGGGCAGAAGCAGAAGATGGTGGTGCATATGGTGGGAATGAAGGGTCCTCAGCACTGACTGTACTTACTTCACTGATTGTAATTACTTTTCACAAAGAGCAGTGAGGCAGTGGCACAGCTGCCCAGGGAGGTGGTGCAGTCACCATCCCTGGAGGAGTTCAAGAACCGTGTGGATGTGGCACTGAGGAATGTTGTCAGTGGGCTAGCAGTTGGACTAGATGATCTGAGAGGTCTTTTCCAACCTTAATGATTCTATGACTCTATGAATGTCTTGCTGGGGGAGGATAATATAGTTGCCTACTAAAGATATTGCTAACATAGTTAAAAAAAAATGTTCAAGTAACTGACTCAGATAATCATCCTTTTATTTTTTTTTTTATTTTTTTTTTTAATGTTTGTAATGTGCCAAGGTAATTACATGCCATTAAAATAGATAAAAAGTTTCTAAAGGAGAATGTAATTTGCATGGCCCTCCACCAGATGTCCCAACTGCAAACCCTGCCAATCACGTTTATTTGCACACCGAGTGATTTTGTTCCGAGGTGAGACAGAAGCAGGGAGCACTGCCAAGAGTGGTACCTGCGGTGCCACTGCTCTAGGGAGGCAGACAGGGTCTGCAGGAAGGAGAAGGCATGGAGCCTGTTCTGCCCATCTGATACTATTTACTTATGCTGCCCTTACTGCCTGAATGGTGCACATTGGGAATTTTTATAGTTACCAGTGGGAAAAATATCAGAGTGGCTGGAAAAATAATGCGTCCCGAAAGCTCATAACTCTTCAACAGAGTGATGCTGTGTCTGCGGTTTATCTGGGTCTGAGGAACCTGCAGAACTGGTATCTTCAAATAAACTCCAGGTCCATCTGTCACACAAGGAGCAGTGCAGGTACGTTAGGGCTTTTAAAATGACCTCTAACAGGCAACTGAAGGAGCGGTGAAGAAGTGACTGTGGCTATGAGCAGTGGGAATCAACAGGTGTGAGTGTTGTGTGCTTTCTTGCACCCACTGTATTCTCTATCTGTAATAACAGATAGTCACAGCCCTAGACATGGGCTCTTCTGCCACTGAACATATGAAGATGTTGTGTTGCTTGCTGTCACTGTTGACTCTGGCATGCCCTTCTGCTGCTGATTATTTGGATGAGCCTAGCCTGGGTAGTAGTTTGTTGCCTCACTATGAACATGACCACGCTGATGCTGTTGGCTCTTCACAAGATAAGAGGCTACAGATTTTCACAGTGGACTACAACAATGTGCAGATTCCATATGAAGTCACTCTTTGGATACTCCTTGCTTCTCTTGCAAAAATAGGTAAGCCGAAATGGTATTTTGGATCCTCCTTTATTGGTAAGAATTTAAAAACATACCATGTAACCAAGTATCTTGCATATGCTTTTGTGCCAGGGACTGTTCTTCTGTTCTATCCTGGAAAGAACAGGTCATTATTATGATAATGACAAACTTTCACCTCTCAGTGCTTACAAATTGTTGAAATAAGTATATGACTTCTAACTCTCATTTCTCTTGGGCTGTTTATGTTAATGGGTAGCAATGAATGTCCTTCTCACGGTGCTGTCCATCCTTTTTTCTAATATTTAAATATCTTGTGATGAATATTAAATATCACAAGACTTTACAATCTGACACAGCTGTAGAAATCAGAAAAACAGCTGACTGAAACTTCAGCTGTACTTACTTCAGGAAGGAAGAAAGTAAGAACTCTTCTGTCATGTGAATAATAGGAAGCACTTTCCTATAAACCTTTGTTTTAAATGTTTGTTGCTTAAAGTTGCTTGGAAAGTAACATCAGAGGATGGAGATGAAGCCTGAATGGATATTGGTCATAGGAAAAGCAGCATAAATGCCTATGGAATATACTTCAATACATTTAGCTTCTCCTGGAGCTCAGTGTACATCTCTTAAAGAAGAGAGACAACTCTTGGAGAAATAGGGATTGCAATTAATACAGAAAAAAGGGCACCCTGTGTCTTATGCATCTATGTGGCTGGGCTTAAGTTGATTTTGGCTTTTTGGAACTAATGCAGCAATATGAAATAAATGAAGATGACTGCAGTAGTGAAGAGCTACACATAAGTGATTTTCCTGTTCTTCTGAAGTTCAGTGGGATTTTCAGGCACTCCTACTGAATGGGTTGGTAAGCAGGATTGATAATTTCCTAGAGGCAGCCTGAAGATGTACATTTTTCATAGTGTAGTTGTACAGTTGTTGAATATCATTGCCACTGACTGATTTTCTAGTTTCATAGTAGCTAATGTTCTCAATGCAACTCCTGCAAACAGATGACTTCACTGCTAAAACAGTAATATTTTTTTTTTCACAAATCAAATTTGTTGCTATCACATCAGCAGAGTGTGTTAGCAGTGAGTGTGCTGACTAATTTCTTTATTTATCCTCCATAAAAACACCAGAAGCGCCATAAGGCACACCTACTCTGTATTCTGTTGTTGAGCGAGAAATAACACACTTCAGAATTGCGTGATGCCTCCCAAATAAACATATTTCTCTGCCAGGAATTTTCCAGGAAAAATACATAAGTTGAAATGTGCAGAGTTATTGACTTCAAATATACTTGGAAGAAATAGTTAGTTTGAATAATCTGGACTTCCAGGGAAGAAGAGTTCTAAACTGTTACATTTGTTTACTACTACCCCCTAATCTTCTTTTTGGATTCCCCAGTTTCAAAGTAGGAAACATTTCTAGACATTGGAAGGAAAAAGATTCCCTTTATTTGATAAAACTGATAGAAGTCTTGAACATGATTTAAAAATGAAATTAAAAGTATTTAAATTTATTTTTAATTAAAATAATTAAAATGAGATTGTAGCATTAAGATCATAGCATATTTTTTGGTAAACATAGGTACATTTCCCAAATAAATAATGTTAAATTTCAGAAAACAATTTTTCTTTTCCTTTACTTTTGAACATGAATAATTCACACATCACAAAAATGCAATCATGTCATTGGCTGCTAAGGTTATGGGATGAAATTTGATCTTGCTTAAGGTATGAAAACAGACCCATTGGATTGCACACAGAAGCACAGAGCGGCTGAGGTTGGAAGGTACCACTGAAGGCCATCTGGTCCAATCCCCATTCAACAGGGACTCCTAGACCTAGAAGACCATTTATGACTGTCTTATTCTCATTCTCATTCTTGTAAACTCTGAACAACTCCTTAATTTTGAGATAAGGCATCTCTCATTCACATCTCTCATACATTACTCATACAATCCCTGATACAGCAACTGGATGAGCCAATATTAGAAGTTATCTCAGTGTTGGTATCAATATTCCTGTCAAATGTGAAGAATTAGGTAAACACACAGTAGCAGCGCATCCAAGTAGTTTGGAAGAGATTCATACCCATAACATTTATAAGTTAAATGTAGCCTTTTCTCTCTGAAATGTCCCAGCTGCATCTGTATTTTAAAGTAAAGGCACACTGGGGCAGCAAGCTGTGTCTGACTATCCATACTGTGTCAGTATAGATGAGCTCTTTCTGAACCTCTGCCCGTGTCCAACAGCCTTCTCCCAGGCAGCTTCTAGGCAACCTATGGGTCAGAGAACATCAGGCTGTCTGAATGTAAGCTGAACCTTTCTGACTGGAAAACTCTCTGGACTGCTTCATTTGGTAGTGTAGATTGAACCTTTACTTTTAGCAAGGAAAAAACCTTCCCAGGATCCATTGTTTTCTATTACTTGGTGTCAGTATTTCCTTCAACTCTGCTGAAACCACTGTGGGTTTTTTTTTTTTTTTTTTTTTCCACCAAACTAACTCATAAAGTTCTTTACATAGTGCTGTTTACCTTACGTAGAAACTAGAGCTCCCAGAAAAGCAAGGTTAGTCAGTTTGTACAAAGCATTATGCGGCCATGCCTTGATTCCTGGTGTTAATCGAGCTGCTTTGTATTTTGTGGTGTTCATGAGTATTCACTTTCTCAGCCTGTGGGTCATTTGGAGTCTTTGAAATTCTTCAGGGGGTTTCTGGAAGTGGAAGGAGATGAGCAGACCTTAGCATCTGAGCTACTTGCTCCCTGCTCCCTTGGGCTTCTCCAGGTTCCTGGTCAGCCCAAATCCAGGATTGTTTCAGTTTGAAGGGAATGGTGCTACTTGTGCATTTGCTTTTGTAATCCTAAGACCAGAACTTGACAATCAGAAGACAAAGTGTTTGAAGGCAGGTAAAAAAAGTCTGACTTCAGGCTAATTTAAATATTTTATTAAAGGTTTCCATCTCTATCACCGATTACCAAGACTCATGCCTGAAAGCTGCATCCTGATTGCCATTGGAGCGCTATTTGGAGCGATCATCTTTGGTACTGACCACAAATCGCCACCGGTGATGAACACAAGTATTTACTTCTTGTATCTCCTTCCACCCATTGTGCTGGAAGAGGGTTATTTCATGCCAACTCGACCATTCTTTGAAAACCTTGGGTCCATCTTGTGGTGGTCTGTGCTAGGATCTCTGCTGAACTCATTTGGGATTGGCCTCTCCCTCTATGGCATCTGCCAGATTGAAGCCTTTGGTCTGACTGACCTGAACTTGCTGCAGAACCTGCTCTTTGGCAGCATGATCTCAGCTGTGGATCCTGTGGCAGCTCTGGCAGTTTTTGAAGAAGCCTCTGTTAATGAGCAGCTTCACATGATGATTTTTGGAGAATCATTGCTAAATGATGGCATAACTGTGGTGAGTTTCTTTCCATTCTTCATTTTCCTCTCCTAAGGCTCTTATTGCTTATAGGGTGATTGGATGTCGGTCATGGGCAACTTTGTGGAGATCTTTGATACATTATTATATGCACATTCTACTGGCAGCTCAAAATTAATTTTGATGTATGTAAAAGCTACATCTTGTATTAATTCTTTCAAAAACATTTTATTTTCAAGCTGCTGGAAGAGATATTGCTTCTAGTTAGACATTAAGACAACACACCCTACTCTTGCATTCACTAAAGTGAATGGATAAGCGAAAGCAGATTTTGCTGATAGGAACACACTCAGTGTTGCTCAAGCAAGTAAATAAAAAACTGTACTTAAGGACAGAGAGCAGCAGGGGTAGCAATGCAGGAGACCCTCCTGTGTCTTATGCCTTTGTGAGCACTGAGCAAAAAAAATGGGCAGTCTCTGGTAGCCTTGATCCCTTCCAGGAAATTCTCCAGAGACCATAGACAGGAATTTCAGAAACCATGAATGACTTTGCATAAATCTGTTTCTATTGATAAAATAATTGGCATCAAATAAGTATTCATCTTTCTAGAAAATCTTGTCCCAGGTACCCAAAACAGTGCTTTGGTTTCCATTTTTAAAAAATAGGGTTTTTTTGTGTTTTTTTTTGTTTTTGACAGAGCTCCTTTCTCTATTACTTTCCCCATTTTCCCTATGCTTTTACTGAAACGTGGAACAACTTGAAATTCTAGCTGTGGACTAGTAGAGCACACGTGTTTTTCAAACAAGACATTTCAAGCAGGAAATTCATTAGACAGAAACCAACAGGACTGTTCATGTGCTGAAAGTTAAGTGCAGGTTAAGGAGTTTTGCTAGATATGATCTTTACAGAATTTAAATCACAGGAATCTAAAACACATAAAAACTGTTGAGATACTGTTATACTTTAGGTACAGCAGAACCTGGACTTGTAAAAGCTGTACAGAGTTCACTGCCTAAAGGCTTCATGGGAGAAATACAGTTCATGAGTAATGTTTAATGGAAAAGGAATGAAATAATTTATTGCAGCAATAGCCCAGAAATCATAAATCCTTCATCTTGGTGAATCAGAGATATAGGGCGAAAGTAGAATTAAGGGACAAATGCTACTTAACCTTGCATACATACTGCTTCTGTGTTATAGCTGTAACAAACAATGCACAGTGCATCTTTCGCTGCCACCTGTCTTTTGGTTCCTTCCTGTGTAGACTTCAGAAAGTATTATCTTTTTTTCATTCTGGAATAACTTGTTGTGTCTGTTGTCTGCCTGGCTCTCTACACTGTCTTCCCTTGTTCTCATCTGTGTTTATGATGTGGGTCCAACTCATGATGCAAGCATTTCTGTGAGCTTTCAGGCCGAATCCTGTTACAGTGTAAATCAATTCTGTCAGAAAGTCTTAAAAAACAGAGGTGTTTAGGTATTCCTACACAGTACAAAGTGTGCTGGCAAAAGAAACAAAAGGGAGGTCTCTCTACATGACTGTGAGGTCCCTTTGCCCCATGTACCTCCTCACTGGATATCTTCTCAAAGCACCTACACTGCAATCCATTTGTTGACTTCTCTGTCACATCTCAGTATCAGTCACCTCTCAAGACATTTTCTGGGCATTCACATTTCCAAAATCTCTACCAGGCCATATGCTAGAGAAATCCAGACTATTTATCATGTTGATGGAGCCCGAATAGATTGCTTTTTCCTCTTTGATACTCCACTTACTATTTTGAAATCTTTAAAACTGTTCTTACCTTACCATTTCCTCCTTGTTTCTCTCTTACCAGCTTTCTTTGAGTTAACTCAATGTGTCCAAAAGGCAGTATCACCTAGAAAAACTAAATATTTGTTTTTTTCTATTATTTAAATGCAAATATCCCTTGATTCTGTCTAGCCTGCTTATCAGCTATTTTCTCACTGCACGGTAAGCAGATTTTTGCTGAACTATTATATCTGAGGCAACAATAGCTTTGCCTCTCCCATGTTGAGTTTAATACCTTAGTACACAAAATTCCTAAACTGCAGAATTAATGCAGAATGATTGAAGAGACTGGAACAAAAGGTGATAATTTCACCCTTTGAGCCCATTTATACCCTTTCCCATTCTCTTCACTAGAGCTGTCTGTCAGTGGAACAAGAAGGCACAAGGTCCTGCTAATCGTTTCTTTTCCCATTATCTTCTCAGCAGACTTGTAGCATCAGAATAGTGTAAGCAGCAACAGGTTGGTCCCAGAGTGGGAGTTTCAAAGCCCTGAATGAAACAGTGATATTGGTAAATACAGCTCAAATGTCATTCAAGCTTGAACAAGTGAAAGACCCTGATTTTGCTGCAAAGGGTTTCAAGTTTCTGTAACTCTACTCCTGCATATGCCCCGTCCATTTCATCTGGACAGGAGCTGAGCATGCATGCATCAGAAAACTTGATATTTCCCCTGTCCACTTCATTTCTGAGGCTTGATTTCAGAAACCCTGAGAACACCTATGTACCACGCCATACTGAAAATGAAGCTGCTGAGATCATTTTCTCTAATAGTGTCCTCTCTTTGTATGCAGTCACAGAGCTGTTAAAAAGCATGATGGAGATGCAGTAAAAATAATTTCTCTGTTTGAATGAATTTAACTCTCTGATATCTCTAGTAAGGATTTGGCCATTGGGTGTATGGATGTTAGGGAGGAGAATGGAAATGCTCTACCTGTCACTGAAGTTGACACATTGTGTTTAGAATAAAATAAAATTTAGGTGATCTAGAGTAGGAAATGTTTTCAAGGCTGACTCTGTTGGTAGTTGAGGCAGTCACCTGAAAACCTTTGCTTCCAGAGCTCCTGATGTGAGCGCTGTGTGCAGTGTTTGAGTCACATTGACCGCTGAAACAGCAGCTGGAGCACACTACCAAAAAATAAAAAAATACATATAAAAAAAGGAAATTATATTTCAGTAATTTTCATTTTTATGCCAATTCACTTACACAGATCCATTAGGAGGCAGAAAAAGAGAGACAAACTTACAAAAAGTCATTTGCTGATAATAACTTATGTTATTCAAAAGACTACACCCAGGCCACCCACTACAGGCCAGTACCTTGGTATCACTTATAAAGAATTTCAAGTCTTAAGAAGAGGTTGAAGTCAGCAAGGAAGAGGGAACAGAAAGAGAATAGACTTTGTAATTAGAGACTGCATGATAAGTACAGGACATTTTACTTGCTGTGGGACACAAACCCTCTTTTCTTTACATATCGCTGAAGAGCCTACTTTCATACACAGATATAAGGAAAAATGACGCTCTGAGTGTTTTGTTTGGGATGCTTGCATGAAATATTTTTTGTGCTTTGTCTGTCCTCAGAAATATTATCAATGAGACTCCTGGAGAACAGCCTGTTTGACAGTTCAAGGTCATACACTCCCAGCAGCAATTTAAGATTGGATAGTAGCTGGGGAATAATTACTATCCTAATGAGCTTGATTCTTCTATCTGAAAATATCTGCTTTAATCCTCTTAATAGACTCCTGAAATTAACTGTATGAAGAAGAAAGAACAAAGACGAACAGATAAGATCAATGATTTTCCTCTGTTTTGGGTTATGGAACTAATGCTCTGGTACAACAGCTACAGAGAACTGGTGTCTTTAGATGTTCCCAAAATTCTCTTGAAAACTGAAAGGTGACTCCCATATACTAAATATTCCCTGTAAACAGGTCTGACAGGACTTAATGGTAGCCAACTGTCAGCAGCTTCTAAGAACTTTTTATTACTACCCCATTCTTTCAATTAGTTTTTAAAAGATAGATGAAAGCAGAATATAATTGCGATTTTTCATCATGAATTTCTGTAGGAGAGAATTATTAATGATACGAGCATGGTAAACTTATCTGATCTAAAATACATAAATGGAATTATCTTTTATTTCCTACTTTGAGGTTGTGAAGGAGGTTAAGTGGCATTAAATACAAAACACGTGAGAGTAGAGAGACTGTGAACTCCCCTTTCCCAAACCAATGCTACATGAACACAAAATGTGTAGGAGTCAGTGCAGGTGGGGCGACTAAGTGTAGTTCCAAAAGAGAATATTAAAAGTTAAGAGGTTTAGGGTC